>BQNB010084126.1:0-28844 GCA_026074375.1 Tanacetum coccineum
AAAAGCCGCAACCAAATTACAAATAAAAGCAGCCACTTACCAACTTTAATTCAATGCATGTTCTACGATTGTTATTGTTGATAGAGGTCTCAACAAGGACACTTACATCCGATATAACACCAATAACATGTGACACAAGAAGTTAAATTTCAATTCAACATTGGGGTACTTATACAATATTGGACCGGAAAAAATAATGTATTTGTTAAAAATAAATATGTAAATATCTCCTGTTAAATGTTAATCAAGAAATTCTATCATTTTCTATTAGTTTGAAATTAGGCAAATCGCATAAAAAGGTACTTATCTTTTTTTCTTCTCAATTTAAGGCATCAATCTTTTTTTTGTTGCAAAGTTAGTATTTTAACAGGTTTTTCGGTTACATTTCTAACGATCGTTATTTTATTATTGCATCGTTAGTCTTTTATATTATTTTGTTAAAAAAAAGTGCATAAAAATGTGTCTGTAAAAACGTGTATAAAAATGTGTGCATAAAAATGTGTAAAAAAATATTTATAAAACTATGTATACAAACGTGTAAAAAATGTGTGTATAAAAACATGTAAAAAATGTGTGTATAAAACGTGTATATTTTTTTAAAATAAGTAGAAAATATATTTTTTAACAAAATCATATAAAGGACTAACGATGCAATAATAAAATAACGATCGTTAGAAATGTAACCGAAAAACCTGTTAATTGTCTAACGTTGCAACAAAAAAAAGATCGATATCTTAAATTGAGAAAAAAAAGATGGATACCTTTTTATGCGATTTGCCCTTTTAAATTTTACAGGCTTATTATTATCATGTATATCGTATTTTCAAACTTTTTTTATATTATCAACTTTCATAAAGGTTTTTGCATTTCAAAGCAACAATAGGAGACAAAATATACGCAAGTAGGGCGTACTGACAAATTACTACTGTACAGACGAACACAGAACCAAAAAATCCAATATGGAGATTAAGACTGATAGTAACTTTCTTTGATTTTAGTTTTTTTTATATGAAATAGATAATCACGCGGTTCATGATCTGGACCAAACAAGTGATTTTCATACTTAAATGACGTCATTTATATTTGCATCTTTGGTTCAGTTTCAGGACGGAAGTGCACTCTCCATTCGGGTCCCAGTAATAAGCTAGAACTCGTAAGCCTTGCATATAAACAGCTCGCTTGTGCAAACATAAGAAAATATCACCGGCAACATAAGAAAAAAAAACACTCTCTAGCTAGTGACCAGAATGGCTGATCGAAAATCTGAAAATCCTCATGCTATATTCATAGCGTACCCTCTTCAAGGTCACCTTATTCCTTCTGTTCTCCTTGCCATCAAACTAGCCTCAAAAGGGTTCACCATCACTTTCATAAACACCGACTCAATCCACCATAGCATCACTAAATCCTCTTCTCTATCCGATGATGTTTTCGCTGAAGCACGTAAATCTGGTCTAGATATAAGGTATTCAACTGTGAGTGACGGGCTGCCTATTAGTTTTGATAGGTCCTTGAACCATGACCAATTCATGGAGAGTATGTATCATGTTATGTCAGCTCATGTGGATGAACTTGTAGGAAATTTGGTCAAATCTGATCCGTCCATCACTTGTTTGATCGCGGATACGTTTCATGTATGGCCGTTGATGATCTCAAAGAAGTATAAGTTGGTTAATATCTCGTTCTGGACCGAACCAGCTTTGATTTTGACTTTGTATTATCATATGGATTTGCTCAAGAAAAATGGACACTTTGATCCCCTTGGTACATATATCCTTACGTAAAAGTTATATTTCTTTGGTGGTTATATTTTTATGAATATATAATTGCGTATTATTGCAGAAACAGATACTACTATGTTACTATTACTAGAATATCAATGTTTATACTTTCTACTAACGAGATATATTTTGTCTTTCTGATTAATAGTTAAGCGTGCCGATGTCGTAGATTATGTACCCGGGGTTGAATCAATTAAACCAACAGATTTGATGTCATATCTCGAAACCACTAATACGAATACTGTGACCCATCGCATCATACACAAGGGTATATTTCAAGAGGGAAGGAAAGCTGATTTTGTCGTATGTAACACAATACAAGAGCTTGAACCTCATACTATTTCGGCATTTGATAATATACAACCTTTTTATGCAATTGGTCCTATATTCCCCAATGAGTTCACCCAAGAACTTGTGTCCACAAGCTTATGGACCGAGTTAGACTGTACTGGTTGGCTTGATAAGAAACCTCCAAAGTCGGTCTTGTATTTGTCATTTGGTAGCTATGCTCATATTAGCAAACATGAACTTGGAGAGATAGCTTGTGGTCTCATACAAAGTGGAGTTAGTTTTGTTTGGGCGCTTCGCCCGGATGTAGTTAGTTCTAACGACACAAATCCTTTGCCTCTTGGGTTTGAAGATGATATCAAGGATCAAGGGTTGATTGTGCCTTGGTGTAGCCAAAAGACAGTTATTTCACACCCGTCTATAGGAGGGTTTCTAACGCATTGTGGATGGAACTCGATTTTGGAAAGTATATGGTGTGGAGTACCCTTAATTTGTTTTCCTCTTTTGACTGATCAGTTCACTAATAGGAAATTAGTTGTTGATGATTGGAAAATTGGGATCAATTTATGTGAAGGTAATTTGGTTGAAAGAGATGGAGTTACAAAGAAAGTAAAAGATTTGATGATTGGAGAAAAATCAAATGAACTAAGGTTTGAGATGAAGAAAGTTCAAAGAACATTACAAGATGCATTGGCCATTGGTGGATCATCTTCAAGGAATTTTGACCAATTTGTTAACGAAGTTAAAGTCAAGATTAATCAAATCAAATGAAACTTGGTTTGTTGACACTCCACTTTGTACACATATATATCGCATTAAGTTTATAATTTTTCACTAGATTATTGGGTAATAGGTTGTATTTGATTAGATTGTCTTTTTATGTAATAAATAACAAAACATGAATAATAGTGTGAAAAGTTATAGTTCGATTGAATGGAAGAATGGCTTCGTATATAGTACCCAACGGGTAGACGGCAAGACCCGTGCATAGTGTGCGTAACAGAAAATGGTAGCAGTATTGTAGAAAGATAATCTTGGTACTCAATTGACCAACAAGCTGGATACTAAAACGAATTACCCCAATGTTGAACGAAGTGTTAAAAGTATAAAGCTAGCTCTTGATACTTTGGACTGGGTTTGGAAAGTATTTCTAATTTCAGGGGCCAAAAGGTAAGTTATTTTCTATATTGTATTTGGTTTGTTTCTGTTTTGTTATTGCATGGGTTAAAGGTGTAGCTGATCGAAAGTCAAGGGTTCAAGCTGTCATATCATAAGTTTTAGCTGGCTATAAATACTCATCCATTCTCAGCTTTAGGTTTTAGTTTTTTGATATCGTTTTCTCTCTATAGTTTGTTTCTCTCTTTAGTGTTTCCTGCGAATCTTTCTCAATCTTAAAGAAAGAGTTAGGGTTTTGTGTCATTGTTCTTTTTTTTTATTGTATTTGAACTCAAAATCAGTTAACACATTTAAAGTGTTAGTCTGATGTTGTGAATAAAAGATAAAAAGGGAGGTTAGTTGAATTCATAAAACTTTTGTTTTACTTGATCTTTGTATATTTTTCCACACGAAAAAACACACAAGTAAATAATAGTTGTAACACAAAAGTAAAAGAATTGAGCACAAGATAATAAGCCTAACCTAACAATTACTAGTGAAAGAATAAACGTGAACTTATGCCTCATGCCCCTCACCTCTATTTAAAAAAATCAGGAAGTGAATAAGTTCCTAAAGATAACAAGCCTAACCCTTAATAAGTCGGTTCCATTCGAGGTTGGCACCCGACTATTAATATTACTTCACTAAACAAGAGCTTAAAAACACACTTACATCTCCTAGAAATTAGTTCGTATAGAGACTAATCCAACAATTCCCACCTTAGACTCTATATTAACCTATACAAATGTTCAACAACTACAAGCAACGTTGAAACTTCAATATGGGAACAACTTTTGTTAAGGCATGCACATCATTGTGTCTAGTCCCGTATTTAATTACTTCAATAGTCTTCGCTTCCACGGTACCCATGATGAAATAAAATCGTACTTTGATGTGCTTTCTCGTATTGTGAAACACTTGATTTCACGATAAGTGAACTTCGCATTGATTATCATAATAAAATGCTACAATGTTTAGCTTCACACCCAACTTTTCTCAAGAATCTCTTTATCCAAATAGTGTCCTTCCTCCATGCGGATCATATACTCCGTCTTTGTATTTGAAAGAGCCACTACGTTTTCTAGCGTTGCTTTCCAGCTTACAAAACATCTGTGTACTAAAAATGCATAACATGTGATTGATATGCCTTTATCCGGATCCTTAACATTGTTATAATTAACAAAACCTATTACACACACATGGTTGCCACGATCTCGTGCATACATAAGCCCACGTTCATTGCACCCCACAAATACCGCTGAATTGATGTTTGATTTGCAAAGAAAACTTTACAATCCCCTACTTAGTGTACCTAATCGTTGTAGTGTAGTATAGGCAAGACAAATGTGTTGGGATTTTATAATACTAGTAACCAAGTCACTACAAGTACGCAACAGATTGGATCTAGTTTGATATTATGAATTGACACATAAATTACTAACCTTTAATCAATTGGAAAAACTAAGACTATTGATATACTTGGATCTTGAATCTTGAAACCGTTAGTGATTAAAAATAACCACCTCTAACGAATGCTCACACTACACGTCACCTAGATATGCTAACGGTTTCAATTAATGACCATTTATTATTTCGTGAAACATATTAAAATGATTAATAAATATACAAAATATATTAATTACATTAAAAAAGTATCCTCTGTGTATACGTGTGTGCCCCTGACAGGCTCACGTATTTTTTAGCCGTATAAACGATTACACGTAACGACCACAAACCAACAGCTCCCACTTAGGAGTTAGTGTAGTACATTAGTTTATACTAACAATAGAAAGAATCTAAAAACACTCTACTGCTCCCAGAAATACATGAGTTATGGTTTCAAGAAATATCTCTGTACAATGGTGGTTTATTTTAATTGATATTAACCTCTCTTTGTTTTAGATCCGTTAAACAACGATATGAATCCTTACTCTAAATTTCTGTCTACAACCCCCAAACGGGGCCTGGACGGAAGACGTGTCCGAAGGCGTGACATCATTGCATACATCGCACAAGATCAAGCGAACGACCACTATATGGACGTTTGATAAAACATAACTCGTTACTTTGGATAAATCAAAATAAGTCTTACAATATTCTTGACATAAATGAAGAAGTTTCTTATGCGGAAGCATAAAAAAGTGACGCGGAATCAAAACATGTTTTTTAATACACAACGAGTAAAATACAGATTTAAGATAAACATTCTTGAAAGACAACCCATCAATGCAATGCAACAATCAAATAGCACATCCAAGAACAATCGCGCTAAGACATGAGAAAACCATGCTTAAAACAGGTCAACATAACGTTGTGCAATTCAGAGGAATTTGAATTGAGTAAGATTGGACCACAAGATTTTAAAGTGATGTGAACTATTATAACATATACAATATCAAACTGAAAGTACCTTTACGTCGCCCTAAGCATCTATGACACCATATGCTAAATTAGGAGAACATATAATATAGCACAAGTGATGATGATTGTCCCTGACAATGTCTGACCGAAGACATACCAAAGAATTCCCGACATAAATATAATCTGTTTTGTCATCGACACAGAAACAAGTAAGTAGCTTGCTTACCCTATATAGGGATAATTAGTCTCAAATAGACATATTTATAACATTCGCGCTTACTTAACCAATCTCATTGGTCATAGGTAATTAATGATTCATGATGGTTCGGGCATGATAATGGTCTAATAGCTAAACAGGAAATGAAAACTGAAAACACTTGTGTCCAAAGTTTAAAACAAGCAATGTATATCACTCCAAAGTTGTAAAACATTTATTCAAAACGAGTAAAAGTGGGGCTATGAACTCACCTTAGAGCGATGAGCGAATGATAATCACGTAAGAGAAAGATGATACACAATCCTAGCCGTCACCTAAAGGAATGACGCGTCTTAGGACTAAGATATGATATACGAAACCAAAAGCGAAACGCTTATCAACAAGAAGGCAACCATATGTGTTTGTGTCTTAGTTAGAAAAATGGTGTCGTTATGATGACAAAATGTTCATGATTAAAATACGCCACGGTTTACTAAAAGTTACTATTTTAGGAAACTTTCTATTTTAGGAAAGTTCTAAGTTTCAAGACGTTAATACCGTCCCCTATATTTTGTTAAATCCATATTTCCGAAAACGCTTTATCAATACCTAAACGCCTAACTTTTACATCCGTCTCGACTACTTATCTCAAAAGTTACTATTTTTAGAAGTCTTATGCTTTTATAACATTCGACATTCCATAATTACCTTTATGACGTTTCTAATGTTTCCAATCAATACGCTAATGTTTCTATATGTTTCGCCAATGTTTTAAAACCTTAAAAATGTCCAAAAGTGTTTGAAAGCCTAATTTACTATTCACATTAGCAACCTCATTTATTATTTTTCAGAAAAGTGTTTCAAAATTCATTTCGCCATAACTTGGCCGTTTTAAATCCGCTTTTAGTGTTCGATATATGAAAATCTATCTATTTGAAATAAGCTCTCCAAAAACTACTTTCTTGACTAATGAAAACATTTTTAAGTCACCCAAAACCTTAAAACAAAATCGGATCAACAAACATATTTTTCGCAAATGCTCCCAAACTTCCTCCAAACTTCACAATAGTGCATATTCTAACCTAGTCCCGTTCACTACTAAACCAACCAATGTTTCGCCATCAAAACCACAATCAATACTAACCTAATCCTATCATTTCTATAGTTGCAACACTCATGATCACTCATACTCACAACCAAACCTTTTGTAAATCAAAGAATCATAAAACAATACTAGTTTATGTTTTAACTTGTTTATTTTCAAAAACCACAAACACATAAGCCTTAACATTGCATAAGAACCATAAAGAAATCATTAGAGATGGAATAGAACACTTACAAGAATAAGATGAGTCAAGGAACACACAAGATCTAACCTAAAATCCTTAGATCTATAAACCTCAAATAATCTTGCAAAACCCTCTTGAAATATCAGAACCCTAACTCTTGAAATCTTTAGAAAACCTTGAAAACAATGATCAAACCCTTGGAACACCCTTAGATATGATTAGAAATGAGATTGGAATGTGTAAATCTTGCTTGAAATCAAAACTATGGAAGTGTTTGTGTGTGTGTTTTGTGTCGGGGCTAAGAGAGGAGAGAAAAGAGAGATGAGAGCTTTTGGTGGCTTGTAAGAAATGAATGAAACCCTAGGTTGGAAATATGCAAGGTATATATAGGACAAGGGGTATGGTTAAGGGCTTATCTATGTTAACAAAAGTGTGAACCAAGGACCATATGGTCCTTGTGGTTCGTTTGTTTCATGAGCCAAGAGGAGGGGGAGGGAAGGGAAGACCAACCTTGAACACTAGTTGTTAATTAATTTAAGATTCCATTTTTTGAAACATGGTGGAGTTGTGGTCCAAGCCTTAAGTGATGCATGAGGACAAGAAGGTCTCTTTCACCACCTTGCATGCATAATACTTCCAAGAATTTCAAATTAAAGTGATAAGATTCCACTTGATTTAAGTTTGAGGCTTGTTGTTGTTTTGGTTGTGGTTTGGCCGTTCGAACAAGCAAGGGGGAGGGTAAGTCACGAAATTTTTGACTTTCAAACTCGACATGTACGATAACTAGAGTTTACACAAAAAGATTACGGGTTTTCGGGGTTCCGTTTGATCAAAAACGCGAAAAACGTAAATAATAAGCTAAACTGTAAAAATAAGTATCGGGAGTGATCTTAAACCACGAAACACTTAGAAAAGATAAAATAATGCATATAATATCTCGACTAATCAATATCCGGAGCCGAAACGCGTCCGATGACGTTTTTCAGATTTACACGGGATAACCTCTCGGTTTTAGGTTAAATTCAAACGTAACGGATAAAATTCAAAATAATTATCGAAATAGTTTAAAATATTGATCTAAAATTTACAGGGTGTGACACATTCCATATAGTTTAACTATTTAGTTTCTCGTTATAGATATTAATTCAGATTACCAAATGTAATCAAGTATCATCTTGATTTACCCTTTGGACATGGCCATGTAAAAATCTGATTAATTCTAGAGAGACACCAATGGCATCATACTGCAATTTAGATAATTGGAGGAACAAATTCTATATTGACTACAAGTGTCGTGGATACTGCTTCACGCCACTTTCAAAAATAGCCTTTATAACTATCTTATTCAGGATAACGTTTGACTTATAATCAAAAAGTGATATCCACACATACAAGATTTACTTGTATCTCATGTCTAAGGATGATTAATACAACCATTTTCCATACCTTACTCATAACAAAGATCCAAAAGTAAATATTCAAAGTTGGAGAAGTCCAATATGCATCCCTTATGAATAACATGTGAGTTTGGTGGGAACAATCTACAAATTCAAAATGTATAACCAAACACTCACATTTGTCTTAATTTAACAATGTTCCCATATTGTTAATTGACAATTTACAAATTTAGAATAATTAAATTATTCAAGAATTAAACATGCAAATATAGAACACAGTAGTATAAATGAAAATGATCATACTAGGTATATCAATTCATTATTTTAATACAACTGGTTTCAATTCCATTATCTAAATACTAAAAATATATATGCATAAGACTACTTAGTGAGTTGAAATTTAGTGTTCCTAACATTCTCAACTCTTTTGGTACAAGACAGCTAAATAGTCATCTAAGTAAACTTTCCGAATACTTGTTTCAAATTCACAAATTGTGAAAGATTTGAATAATATGATGAGTGTCTTATTGTATATGCCCATACTATTACAAGTGTCATAGTATGGCATTGTCACAATACCTTTTATAAGGTATTTGAAGCCATCAACATACCTATCTGAGAAGTTTCTAAAAATGTAAAGTATTCTTATTTTTAATGTGTATCAAAACAATGCTCTTAGCTGAGCATATCTAGTCAACAGAGTCATCATATATGATGAAATCCTACCTTAAGTAGGATTGCATATCCTCTAGCATTAGTGTACACAAACAACACTATGCCTTATATAATTTGTAAACGGTTTGACATTTCTTAGGTAATGTTTGACGCTATTCTGAACTATAAGTTCATTGGCTATGATGATTGCGTCGGACTTATCGCAATAACTATCTATAGGATCTTCATTACTTGGGACTGTTCCAAACTTAGTAATGAATTTCCCTAATCCAAACAACTTCTAATAGAACGTTTGTTTTAATAGTCATCTAAATACGCTCAGTTAGAAACTGATGTTGTCAGCTCATCTTGCACTCATGTAAAAATAACAACCAACCTCATACATAATATAATGTACATGATGAATCCTTAAACCCAAGATTTCCATCCATGTATTAAATTATCTCAAGTGAAATATATCCTTTAAGACTTGCTTCAATGAGATATTGCATTGTGTTAGACTTAATCACCACATATGTTTATTTAATAAATAGTTATTCCAAGGTCATTTGTTTTATTTCATTAATTCAAAAGTGAAATTTCATTCCAAGCTAAGGGATTAATATTTATCTTAGATGGAATGATGCTTTTAATATGTTATACAACATATGAATTTAAGGAAACAAACATAGTGCTCCCACTTGATGTCAGTTGTACTTAGGAGTTATCTTATTTTAATCAAAATCAAATTGTAATTAAACTTAAGATATCAGCTCCTAGATGCATGATCTAATCCACGCTTGGATTCTTTTATCTTGCATGCTTTATAAATATTATCTGAACTCATAACCCCTTTTGATTGTGCACCGTCCTCACAAAGGTAATTATTAAGACTAGAGTTATGAAACCTAATTGCCATATTTCATATTCATGAAAATAGGTTTGATAATTAATTATATTTATATAATTAATGCATGTAGAAAAGAATTTTTAATCACAGTCAATTGCTTGAGTATGTTCAAAAACTCTTATCATAAGTCAGGTATTAACTATTTGGTGAAAGATCAATCAAGCTCAAAACAATGATTGTCTTTTAAGGACTGCATCTTACCATTCATAGTTTTAAGACATTTATCAGACTCAAGGTATGATAATGCATCTTATTAGTTAGCAGGTTTACTATGATCCTCTAACTTATATTTCTCAGCATTAATATTAAAATATTACTCAATTGATGAGGTATCCTTGCAGATTTATGAATAAGAGTTACATTATACTTTGGTACAACATTTACATGTTTAGCTTTAGTATGACATCAACAAGTAAATTCAGAAGGTTATGTATTTTGTTCTTGAATGTCTTCAAGATCTATATATGCCCCCACTTACTTTTGTAAGTAGAGACTATTCTCCAAATACTAAGTATTTAAGTAACAATAAATTGTTCTTAATTGGGGCATACAAAATACATTTTACAGTTCTCATCTCTAGCTTGTTAATAACACACTTCATAAGATATTAACAAATTTGAAAACTTTAATCAAGACATAATGAGATTCACCCCAATCCATAAATAGATAATGTCTTGAATAACTTCTTGGTTGAAACCATATTGAGTGTATACATGACACACACAATTTTCTAACCTTGATAGACTTTTGGAGGTAGAGCAATTAATGTTATCAAAAATCAAACAATATGCATATAGTTTGTTTCAACACACGACATACCATAATAATATGGTATTCTATGAGTTTTGGGATTGTGAGACTACATGGCAATTCCTTAGATAACTCAGTTCTCTTTAGGTCAAATATTTACCAATTAGGACGAGCCAAGTTGTATACACAGTATTTTAAAACCAAGTGCGTGCTATAATGTATATTTCCTTGAATAGTTTAAGAACTCTTTGTTCATGTGTTTACAAAAAGACAGAAAATGTCAAGTATATGACACAAGTTCTTTGAATAATTCAAGGACTTCATGTTTATGTCTAACAAGAAGACATAACAAGCTTACTACTTTACTTATGTAATTGGTCATTGAATAATTAAATGACTTTATATTTACGTCTTAACAAGAAAACATAATCATAGTAACTAAAGTAATTATGAACGCATACTCTTGAGTTCAATAGTAATTTCAAGTTAATTTCATACTTCATAATTTATGATTTTATAATAAACCATAATTATATTGACTAAAACAAGTAGTCAATGTGTTGAAGTAGCTTTACATTATATCTTGACATTTAAATGTAATAGGGCAACAAACATCTTATGAGTTTAAGTCTTAGTAGAATTATTAGCTTTCTTACCTTGTGGTTAAGAGAAACCAATAATCATATTGTTATATGTTGTTCCTTACATACACTTAAGATTTCTCCCAATTATGTGGGGACATAACATTATTTAATATAGACAAACAATACGACGTGCGCTTGATTGTATAAACAATATAAAGTGTATTAGATATTACAAGTAGATTTAGAACCATGTTGTTAAATAAGGAATTATGGATTATTATTCTATAGATAACGTTTTGGGAACCAACATCAGGAAAGCAACTTGTTATCTAATAAAATAAAATGCAATCTTCCTTTAGACCATGGTTGTTCATATTCGAAAAGTAATAAATTATTTCAAGGCAAGCTAGATATAATATGGGTAACTAACAAGGAAATAAAGTGTAGAGTTTGATCTAGGCTTATCTAGGATATAATAATAAAGATAACAATTTGCACAACGGAATATAAATAAGAACAATGTTATTTTCACAAGGTTTTACATTCACACAAGCCCCAATTCTATTTGATCAGTATAGAACGATTACCTAACTATAACAGGATCAAAGATACCTTTGATCTTGAGGCTAAACCACTCTAGACGTCTACATCTTTACGTGTGCACACATAAACTATGTCTAGGGATCTCCTTATATAGGGAGTCTACAACAACCCGTAATTTTCATTAATGTAATTATCTATCTATTAAACTAGATGCAATGTAATATCCATCTATTAAATTAGATGCACTTTATATACTTTTGGTAGTAACCTAATGCATACGTAGCTTATTTAGCTTATTTTCAAAGCTTATTATACGTATTTTTGAGCATATTGGTCTCACGGCCCAATATGTCTATTGAGCCGCAGGTTAATGGAGGGCTATTTTTGTGGTTGGATATTATTTTTTACATATAAGTATATACTTATATATGTAAATGGACCATGGTTTTGGACTTGGATTATATTTGGACTTATAAATGTCCTAATGGACCCTTGTTGGGCCTTAAAGCCCAATTAAGCGTAATTTAGTAGTTATGAGAATTTTAACGGGGACTTTTGAAAGTGGAAATGTATTTACGAAGTGATATTGAACGATATTTTAGGAAAATGTATTGGTAAGCGTTAAAGATTGAGATTTTGGAATTTGTGTCGAAAAGTGTCAAATTTGTGAAAAAAGTTGAAAATAAGATTTGAAACCTTGGAAAACGTTGTTTGAGTGTACGGGTCATGTCGAAATTTCATAAAAATTTTATACTTAGAAATTTTTCTAAAAACATGATTTTTGATTTTAAATAATAAAATATTATTTAATTATTTTATTTATTTAATAAATTCACTAAAAGACGAAAAAATGATTATTTTCTCAAAAAACTTCTCTATGTGTTTATTTTTAGTAGCACTTTTCATTTTTAAACCGTATTATGATTATATTGATTTCTAGTGACTAAGGTTACCGAATGACTTGTCGAGATAGATTTATAATTTATAATTATAATTATTTATTGTATATTATTATTCTATTTTCTCTAAAATAGTATAAAGTATGTATTATCGGGGAAATAAGATTGATATGGATGTGGAAATATGTCGTCAAACCATCACACACTAAATTGTTTTGGGTAATTGTTTAAACGCGTCAAAACTCTATGCATCAATCGTGAAGTTGTTTTGGAATTGGATGATTATAATTGGGATATTATAACTGGACTAGAAAGCGTAGTGTGCGGGCGTCGTTGCATTTGCTTGTGTGATTGAGATTTGGTTGCTAAAGACTTGCTTAAGGTGAGTTCTCGTAGCCCCACTTTTTACTGGTTTTTTCATTGGGGGAAATTGATACTCAAATGTGTTTTGAAATGTTTTGAATTGGTCTGTGCGAAATGTTGTTTTGTTTTTGGGACAAGATATGTGCTTATGACTGCTACGTGAATATTATGTGTTGATTTACTTGCATGTACTGTGTTTGGCATGGCAAGGTTCTGTGTGGTACTTGCATGTACTGTGTTTGGCATGCAAGGTTATGTGTGATTATTGCATGGTATGTGTTTGGCATGCAAGGTTTTGTGTGATTCGCCCTAATATAGTGCTCCAGCTGGTAGGCCATTTAGGTGCGTAAGTGACATATGGTTATTGATTAGCGGTGATGCTAAGTGACATTTTGTCCACTGTTGAAATATTGGCACAGCTTTTGGGTTTAAGGTCCAACCTACGAGCTCACCAACATTATTGTTGACGTTTTCGAGTATCATTTTCAGGTTGGTGATGTGAAAAGTTCAAGAAGAGTAGTTTGGTGATTGTGATAGCAGACTTAGAATTATCCCGTGTGGAATTTCGTGTAAAGTCTTGCTTGCTTGTTGTTTGATTCTAGTATTTAGATGTTTTGAATTATGGTCCCCTGTGAGGGCATATGAATAATTGTAAGAGATTGTGGATTTTAGTTGCGATTCGGGACATCACTTGAGTTTGTTCAAGGTTGATGGTCTTCATAGCACTTGGAGTTAATGCAATGTAGTTTTCTCTATTTTGTACGTTGTGTTATGATTGATCATTATGTTTCATTCCCAAGTTTCCACCATTGTCGAGGTGTGACAGATTGGTATCAGAGCCAAGGTTATGGAGAACTAGGTGAATTGGCCTAGACTATAACCTAAGATCCGTCGTATAGTTGCGTATAGGAACTATGTGCACGGTGTTCCGCTTTTGTGTGCATTTATTTGTTCGCGGTTTGGTGCTTTAGTTATGTCAGTCATTGAAATGGGTGGGCTCAAAATTGAATATGACTGGGAAAGGATGCGAATATAAGTACGGTGGTCAACGTAATTATAAGCGTATCACAACTCACTCATACTTAGTAATGTGTTCACACAAATCGATGTTGACACCGTAGGGTGGTGTTATGTGTTTTATTTCGGATATATATTGTAGAATATTTTATATTTTAGTATTCTCTCTTACCTATCGTTGCTCATTGTTCTCCTCGTGTGGATAATGCGCCAAGATGAGGAGACCCGAAGTGCTGGCCGACCTGCTGCCGAATCACGAGGAGGGGGAATGGGTAAACGGGTTGGTAGAGGTAGAAGGGGTAGAAGACATAGGGAAGGTAATGATAAGCGTGTTGATGATTTGAATGGTCAAGGAAATGACCAAGGTATGAGAGCCAATGGGGGTATAGAAGGAGCCAATGGGTGAGCACCTGACTTCTCGACGATGATTGCCCAACAATTGCAGAACCTCTTACCCGCCATGTTGGCTCAGGTTAGTAACCGAGGGAATACTGGAAATCAGAATGGTAATGTGGTTAATGAGAATGTTCAGGAGAACGTTGGGAATGTGATAGTGAATGAAAACTGAGTAGGTTGTTCATATAAGGAGTTCTTAGCTTGTAACCCTAAGGAATATGATGGTAAAGGAGGTGCTGTATTTCTTACTAATTGGATTGAGAAAATAGAGTCTGTGCATGATATGAGTGGTTGTAGTATTGACCAAAAAGTGAAATACACTGCTGGTTCATTCGTGGGTAAGGCTTTAACGTGGTGGAACTCTCAGATCCGCACGCTAAGCCGGGAAGTTATTGTTAGTATGTCATGGAATGACTTTAAGTTTATGAGATTCAAGAGTTTTGTAACGAAGCAGAGATTGCACAAAGTTAGGATCTGAGTTGTTAGGAATTAGCTATGGTCAGGGCAAGCCATGCTGCGTATACTGATAGGTTTCATGAGTTGGCTAGGTTAGTTCCGCGTTTGGTGACTCCAGATAGTAGGATGATTGAGAGGTATGTGTATGGCCTTGCTCAACATATCTGTGGGATGGTGGCAACAACGGAGCCAAAGACTATACAAAAGGCTGTGCAGATTTCTGGTGCATTGACTAATGAGGCTGTTAAGAATGGATCAATTAAGAAGGTTATGAAAAAAGGAAACGTGGGGGAACCTAGCAAGGATATGAATAGTAGGGATGATAATAAGAGGAGTAGGACTGGAAATGCTTTTGCTACTACTGTAAACCTTATAGAAATAGAGAATACGGGTACGTAGACCAAGTGTACCATCTGCAACTCCTTCCACTCACCCGATTGGCTTTGTCACACATGCTACAACTGTAACCGCCTGGGTCATTTGGCAAAGGATTATAGAAGTGTGCTAAGGAATGTAAATCCTGTCAATGCTAGAAACCCAACTGTTAGGGCATGTTATGGATGTTGTGGTAATACACGACCATGTAGGCCAGCTTGCCCTTGTTGGATTGAGCACAATGATCGGGAGAACATGTCCAAAATAAAGTTGCTCGCTAATAACGCGGGGTCATCATCGTGGAGGTTAACAGGGTAACAGGATAGGGGTAGGTTTTCATGTTGGGAGCATAGGGGGGGAAGCTCGCCAGGATCCGAAAACATTGTGAAGGTACATTTACTTTGAACAATAATTTTTCCACTACCTTATTTGACTCTGGTGCCGATTATAGTTTCGTTTCCACTACTTTCTTACCTCTGTTAGGCTTAGAACCCAACGACTTAGGTTTCTGATATGAGATTGAAATAGCTAGCGGGCAGCTAGTAGAGATTGATAAGGTTATTAAGGGTTGCAAACTAGAAATCGAGGGTCATGTCTTTGACATCGATTTGATACCTTTTGGACATAGGAGTTTTGGTGTGCTTATAGGTAAGGACTTGTTGTCTAAATGCTAATGCTGAAAAATAATTTACCATGAGAAGGAAGTGAGGATACCACTAGCGAATGGCAAGGTGCTTAGAGTAGTAGGAGAGAGACCGGAAGAGAAAGCGAGATTTTTTATGGGTGTTAAGAAACAAGAAGAGATTGTTGTGGTTAGAGATTTTTCTGAGGTATTTCTGGATGATCTATCTACTCTAAGACGATATCTTAATCTACTCTAAGACTCAAGAGGAGCATCTAGAACACTTAAGGTTAGTCTTGGAACTGCTCAAAAAATGGAGAATATTGTATGCTAGTTTTCTCTAATGTGATTTTTGCTAAGAGAAGTGCTGGTTCTTAGGCATGGTGGTAAATGGTAATGGGATTATGTAGACCCTAGTAAGATTGAAGCTCTTAAGAATTGGAATGCCCCTAGAACTCTGACTGAGGTTCGTTCGTTCTTAGGATTGGCTGGATATTACCCGTAGGTTCATTGAGAACTTTTCTAAGATATCTAAGTCTCTTCTATTCCTTGATCTTTCTATAGAGTAAGACTTTCGATTGGGCCTGGAAGTGAGGAACAGGAATTGGACATTTCAGACTCTTGAAGGTTAAGTTATGTATGCGCATGCTCTAGGCTCTCCCCGATAAGACTGAAAGACTTTGTGGTTATATTGTGATGCATTACGGGAATAAGACTAGGCTGTGTGTTATAGGCAAAGTGGTATAAGTGATAGCCTTGGGTCTAGGATTTGAAATTTCTTGAGAAGAATTTTACTACCAAGGATTTAGAGTTGGGTAGGGTTTGTCACTTTAAGATGTGGAGACATTGTTCGTAGGGGGAAAAAGAGTGTCATTTATAGGTCTAAAGTATTCGCATATCTTTGTAGTCAGAAAGAGTTGAATATTGCTGACAGCGTCGTGGATAGAGTTTGTTTAGTGATTCATGGCTATGAAATTCGCTCCATCCTGGTAAGGCAATTGTGGTGGCTGATTGCCATAAGTGAAGGAAGAGTAAAGCCTAAAATAGTTAGAGCTATGAATATGATCCTTTAGTCGAGTATCAAGGATACGATACTAGCGGCTTAGAATGAGGTTGTGGATGAGTTTGCAGGTTTACAGAAAGGTTTGGATGAGATGATAGAACAGAGAAGTGATGGAACTGTGTACCACCTGGATTGAATATGGGTACCTTTGAAGGGTGAAGTAAGAATCCTGATAATAGATGAAGCCCATATAGTCGAAAGTTCTATTTGTTACACCCAGGTGCTGATAAGGATGTTTTATGATTTGAGAGTAGGTATTTGGTGGCAGGGAATGAAAACAGGATAAATAGCTTGAGTACGTTACTAAGTGTTTGACATGTTTGAAGGTTAAGGCTAAGCATCAAAGGCCATCTGGCTTGCTCCAGCAACCTCAGGCATTCTGTATGAAAATAGGAAGGGGATGCTATGGATTTTGTGACTAAGTTGCCTAGGACTAGTAGTGGGCATGACACAATCTGGGTTATTGTGGACCGATTGACTAAGTCTGCTCATTTTCTACCTATGCGTGAGGATTATAAGATGGAAAGGTTGGCTAGATTGTATTTGAATGAGATAGTTGCTAGACATGGTGTGCCGATCTCGATTATATCGGATCGTGATAGTCATTTCACATCAAGGTTTTGGCAGTCAATGCAAGAGGCATTAGGAACTCGTTTAGACATGAGTACGACTTATCACCCTCAGACCGATGGTCAGAGTGAGCGTACTATTCAGACTTTGGAAGACATGCTTAGAGCGTGCGTCCTAGACTTCGGAGGAAGTTGGGATGTTCATCTTCCGTTGGTTGAGTTTTCGTATAACAATAGTTATCATTCTAGTGTGAGATGTGCTCCGTTTGAGGCATTGTATGGTAGAAAGTGTCGTTCGCCAATTATGTGGGCTGAGGTTGGAGAAGGTCAGTTGATAGGACCTGAGTTAGTGCAAGAGACTACTGAGAAGATCTCGCAGATTAAGGATAGACTTAAGGTTGCGCGTGATCGTCAGAAAAGTTATGCCGATAAGAGGAGGAAACCTCTAGAATTTAGTGTAGGTGACTATGTCTTGCTCAAGGTGTCGCCTTGGAAACATGTGGTACGATTTAGTAAGAAAGGGAAGTTAGCACCTAGGTTTGTTGGACCATTTGAGATTATTGAGAAACTAGGCCCTGTGGCCTATCAGTTAGATTTGCCTGAGGAGTTGAATGGTGTTCATGACACGTTCCACGTGTTGAACCTTAAGAAGTGTTTGGCTGATCCAACACTAAAAGTGCCTTTGGATGATATCCAAGTTGATGCTAAGTTAATTTTTGTGGAAGAGCCTGTAGAAATTTTAGAAAGAGAGTTTAAGAAGTTGAAGCGTAGTAGGATTGCCATCGTCAAGGTTCGGTGGAATTTGAAACGTGGTCCTGAATTTACGTGGGAGCGTGAAGATCAGATGAAATTGAAATACCCGCATTTGTTTAGTGATGTTAGTATCAGAATTTTGGGGACGAAATTCTTTTAAGGGGGGTAGAATGTAACCTTTGCCCTATTTGTGTTCTGAATATTTCATTAATAGTCCTTTGACTATTTGACTTTTGTCAGTTTATTCAGATTTTGTACAGTGTTGACGGTGGTGATTTTATGAGATATATGATGATTTGATGTTTATTGTGATTAATAATCCTTTTTGAAAGGTATTATTGTGTTATGTGTATTCCGGGTGGTTTGACCCGTTAATTTTGAGAAATGCCGAAAAACGAGTCCGACACGTCCGTTAATGTCCAAATTGAATTTTAAAGGGTTTAAAGTGTAAATATGGCAAGTGAATACTCTAAGTTAATGGAAAAGCATTTTTAAGGTGAATAAAAATGCTTTTTAACTTTGGGGTAAATTTTACGGTTGAGTTTTATGAGCTTTTAAGTGATTTCAACACAAAAAGAAAGACCCGACACCCCCATAGGATGCTAGTCGGTCAAGAAGTCAAGGGAGGGAACAAGAAGGCTAGTTTTTAGAATGTTTGTCTAAAATGTGTACACTTATATGCTTAACATCTAAGCATTTCTCACATAGTTCATCTTTACAAAAACATATCCTCTCTTCTGTGTGTGTCTTGAGTTCGCCGCCACCTACACACACACACTCATAAATTTTTTTGTAATTTTGATCAAGAAAACATAAGACATAAATATTTGGGGTGGATTCTAGTGTTTGGTTATCATTTAAACCAACGTTTGAGTTGTTCGGTTCGGTCGAAATCTACAAATTTGAATGATTTCTAGTAAGTTTATCAATTTAAAATTTGTTGACATTTTGGGTTTTTATTTTTATTCATTGATGTTTAGTGTACAAGTTTGTCTTTGTGAAAATTTATTATTGGAAACTAAACAAAAGAAAAAGGTGTGTTTGGTTCTTGATATAAAAGAAAGAAAAAGAGGTTATTTGTAGATTTGATGTTGTGGACGTGATGGTTTTGAATAATATATGTTTGCTGAATGCTTATTATGGTAAGTTACTTGTATGGACTTATTCAGGCTTATATTTTAAGCTAATTCTAGGCTTATTTTGGCTTATTTTAGCTATACGCCACGTGTAAATTCCCAAGTCACTAGAAAGTGAATTTTGAATTAATTTTTGTGTATGGCCAATGATGTGGAACTAATTTTGAGGCTTATGGAAGAAACCATAAGCGATAGACTAGCTAACTAGGCTTATTTTAAAGCATAAATATACGTAAAATTTGGAGTTCCCATGGACTCCACGGCCCAATAAAGTCTAATGAGACCGCGGCATTATCGGGAGGGCTTATTGTGGTCCAGATTATTTCTACATATAAGTATATACGTATATATGTAAATGGACCATGGTTTTGTGGACTTAAATAGTATTTTTGGACTTATAATGTCCTAATGACCCTTTTTGGGCCTTGAGCCCAATAAGCGATATTGGTTTGTATTTTGAATAATTTTGGTGGACTTTTTGAAAGCGAAATGAATTTACGAAGTGATATTGATCGTTATTTTGGGGAAAACCGTTTATGGTGAACGTAAAAGTTAGAGAGTTGGAATTTTTGTCTGAAAAATGTCGAATTGTGAAAAGTGTTTGGAAATTAAGGTTTTAAACGTTGTAAACACGTACGGGTCATGTCGAAATTTCGTAAAAAATTTATACTTAGAAATTTTACTTAAAACATGATTTTTGATTTTTAATAATAAAATATTATTTTATTTATTTAATAAATTCACTAAAAGACAAAAAATATATTTTTTCTTGAAACTTCTCTAATGAGTTTATTATGAGTAAACGTTTCATTTTCAACCATATAATGATTATTTTGAAGTGCCCAAGGTTACCGAATGGACTTGTCAAGATATATTTATAATTATTAATTATAAATATTTATATTACTTATCTATTTTCTCTAAATAGTATAAGTATGTATTATCGGAGAATGAGATTGATATAATTGTGGAAATGAGTAGTCAACCATCACACTACTAAAAATGTTTTGGGTAATTTTACAACGCGTCTAAACTCTATGCATCAAACGTGAAGATTGTTTTGGAATTGGATGATTAAATTAGGAAGTTAACTAGACTAGGCCGTGTGCGGGCGTCGTTGCATTTGCTTGTGTGATTGAGATTGGGTAGCTAAAGACTTGCTTGAGGTAAGTTCACGTAGCCCACTTTTTTACTGTTTTTCCGTGGGGAAAATGATATCCCAAATGTGGTTATTTTGAAATGTTTTTGAATTGGTGATCTGTTGCGAAATGTGGTTTTGTGTTATTGGGATCAAGATATGAGCTTATGACTGTTTATGTGAATATTATGTGTTGATTTACTTGCAGTATAGTGTATGGCATAGCAAGTTTCGTGTAGTTTACTTAGTTATTTACTGGATTTGGCAACAAGGTACTGTGTTGTACTTGCATGTACTGTGATGCATGCAAGTGTCTGTGTGGTGTACGCCCTCAAAAGTGCCCAGCGGTAGCCTTTTATGCGTTAGTGATTTTGGGAGTTGCGACTCACGGATTTTATTAATTGATGTTGAGATTATGACAAGCGGGGAGCCATGTCTTGGATTGTTAGCAATTATTCACTGTTATAAGTAGCACTATGTCCACTGTTGAAATATAGGCACAGCAACAGGGTTTAAGGTCGAACCTACGAAGCCTCACCAACAATATAGTTGACGTGTATTGAGTATTCATTTTAGTTGAAGGAAAGATGTAGTAGTTTGGAGATTGATATCAGACTTAGAAGTATCCCGTGTGAAATTCGTTTGAAAGTCTTGCTTGCTTTGTTGTATGAGCTTTTAGTTCAATTGGAGTCTTAGATTAAGTTGATATGGTCCCCCTGCGAGGGCATATGAATAAAAGTAAGAGATTTGTAGATTTTATTGCGATTGTGGACATCACTTGAGTTTGTTCAGTGTTGAAGGTCTTACATATGCACTGGAGTTTATGCAATGTATGTTTACTCTAATTTTAGTACCTTGTGTTTATGATTGATCATTATGTTGCATCCTGAGTTTCCCGCCATTGTCGGGTGTGACATTGAATGATGAGTACTGAAATGGTTAAAAAAAAAAAAAAGAAAAAAAAAAAAAAATTAGAAATTAAACCAATCAAGTGTGTTGAGAATGATGAGTTTTTTGGCTGCTGTATGATGGAGGTGGGTTATAGGTGACCCAGAAATCGTTGTCGCAATTCTCGAACTTATTTAGCATCTTTCTCATTGTGTTTGAGGAAAGCATACAACTGAACAAAGTTTACAACATAAAGATCTCTTGCTTGTTTAGCTGTTGTGACAAACCTATTCCACTCTAGTTGAAGATGATTTACAAACTTCATATTGATTTACATATTTGATATAGACATTAGAATCATGTTCATGTCATTGATCATTTTAGCACATCTCAGATAGTATGAGTGGATTGATTCTCCTGACTCAGATGTGAATTTATCAAATTCATCATATATCATTGACGCATGTTCTTGTTTTGTCATTTTTGTGCCTTCCAACAATTCCTTTGACGCGTGTCTCATATTTTTTTTACAGTCTGATAAGTGGTTGAATGAGAGTGTAAAGTAAATGGTATTCCAAGAAGAATTATATTAACAGCATTGATGTCCACTGTTGTTATCGTAACCTTTTGTTTTAGTGAGTAAGATCGAGATCAAAAGTATTGGGTGACGATTAATATCTTGACTCCATCAAGATCTTTGACATACATCTCTATTATTGAGTTGATAAGGACAATTTTCTGATTGAATCCGTTAAGACATGTCCATCCATTCTCTTTTCCTTGGATGTAAAGCATAATCCGAGTCTTCCAGCTATCATACATGCCCTTTTCAAGCATTGGGGGACGATTTTTAGAACCTGCAGCAATGACGTTTTCTGCCATTGTAGCCATTGATGAATTAATTGTGTTGTCTTTGTATGAAATGATATTACGGATCGTTTTTGATGAAAAGGAAGTGTTGTGTGGTTTGTATGTTGTTTGTTTTAGTAAAAAGGTTTAATCTTTAAGCAAACCAGGAATAAAGGTTGAGACTTTATCACTTTAAGTTACTAAACATTGAAACTTTAGCCGTGAAAATCTTTGAAGATAAAAAAACCCTAGGTTCGGCTAGGGTTTTTCTTTGGTTCTTTAAGATTTTGAACAAGGTTTGGTATAGTGTGTTGTCAAAGTATTGAAGTTTGGTTCACCTTAGGTTATGTTTCGGTTAGGGTGGATCGGTTCCCCCTAGGTTCGGTTACCAAGGGTGGTTCGGTCACCTTGATTCGGTCCAAGGTGGTTCGGTTCCACCTTTTTTGAATCATAAAAACCATAAAGAAAGTCACTTTGTGGAGAACGTAGTTCGCACGTTTTTTAATTGACTTTTGCAATAAAACTAGAGTTAGTAGTTTGTATAACCGAAATCGTTTGCAAAAGTTTGAAACTTTGTCTTCCGAAATCTTCAATAGATCAACAGCATTCCTTCTTTAGAAACCTTTCATAGAACCCTATGCTACAGAACTAGAGTTGCTAGTTTCTCTAATCGATATGGTTTGCACAAGTCTTGAACTCTTCAATCCGAAACTAACAAAAATGATACTTTTTCACTAAAATCACTTTAAAGCAATTTAAAAGCAAGTAAAGTTTAAAATATTTTAGTGTTTCTTACCTCTAATACACCTAAAGAATCATGAAAATCAAACCTTTATGGTTTTTAAACACATAAAAGTTAAAATCATCATCCTATTCATTGTTATAAGAGGCGAACCACAAAAATAAGTAAAAATCAAAACTTTGAATCTTAAACACACACAAAAACACCACTAATCAACCCATGACAATTGATTCAAAATGATAGATAAACTAACATAGTTCCACTAAATATATTTTTAAGATAGAGTACAAAGAGGAGGAGAGGGTGATGAGTGGAGTAGAGGAGAATGAGAGAAAGAAAGAAGGGAAATATTAGATTAAGAAAAAAAGAATCACCACCCAAATTCCTTCCATAGCCCCCTTGTATAGGAAGGAAGGAGGGACTTTGTAGCAAATTAGGGTTTATTCATATTACATATAATTTCTTCCTATGTTTCACTACTTTAATCCCTAGACTATTAAAATAAGATAATGGCCTTGTAACCAAAACTTTCTGTGTATTCTAACAGAATTTTATAACACCAATCGTTATTGTAGAAAATTGAGACCCTTGGTGGATTTTTATGAAAATACGAGTAGTTGAGAAAGGCATTGGATCAAAGTTGAATGAACTTTGTTGAATTCAATGTAAGGATAGTCATCATGAGTTTTTATAACTTCAAGACTATAATAGAATTCGGTTACAAACCTAGGACAAATTGGTTCGTCAAGAGTGAGAAAAGATTCAAGACCTACTTCCCGAAAGAGAGGAAGCATTTTGTTAGCTTCAATAAAAGATGGTGTAACGAATCTTCCTTCAATGGAAGAGATGGTCCTCTAGGGTGATGTATATTTTTCGAATATCTTGATCTGTTACTTTTGAACGATGAATACTAGGTTTATACACTTTAGTTTATTTGTAGTCATCTTGATTGGACAACGGCATGATGATACCTATCAATGTTTAGTGATTTCCATAAGAGAAAAAAAAATAAAAAAATGTGGTTACTAAGTGTGTATGTGTATCTATATGTAAACAATGTGGAGGTGTGGTTTGCATGACTCAAACAAAAAATAATAGTAGTATTAAGCAATCCAAAACACACCCTAATTATAATATTATCTTGTGTAGAAAAGTAATTGAAAATGCACATGAATAATGCACTTCGTAAATGCATGATGAAAATGTTTTTACGTTGTATTAACAATGTAGTTAAACAACATTTGTTTTAAAAATCCGAGACGTGAGAATTTTCGTTGAAAGATATAATTTGCGGTTTTTGTCAAAAATTGATTTTCACCAACTAATTCAGTTTTGCAATCCTAGTATCTACGGGAAGCAAAATATTTATACATTACTATATCCTAGTCTAAATTATGCATAAATTAACCAAAAAATTGAAATCCCCAAATCATTTAATTTTGTGCAAAATCGAAACCTTAGAATCAGAATTAAGAGAGAATAAAAGGTGAAATCACATACAATATGATGTTTTGGTATTAATGATTTGTTGTTAAACTTTAAAACTTCTTGCCCTAATCGCCGATGTTGATGAAATGATTTTTGTTAGGATTTATATTTTTTGTTGGTTTGGGAGAGTTTGGATAAAATATTGTGTGGTCCATATTTTCAAACCTGGTATATCCTTGCAATATCTGATAGACGGATCTACCTAAACAAGGGACGGATCTCGGTACGGTGGATTCATAGATCTGTGAGAGGCTAAAAAACAGGCATAGTTTAATTTATCGTATATTGAGTGTTGGTGTTATTGTTTTGGTAATTTGAGAAGCTTATATATGTTATAACTAAGGTGTGTTCAAGTTTTCGAAGTCGACGTCCAAGTTTTGAGCATAACGTGGAAGTTGTCATGAAATTCTAGATGGAAATATCAACAACCGTCGATCCAACTAAGAGTGGTAATCATTTCGCAAATTTTTGACCATTGCTAATTGTTGGGAATTATATTTGAGTTGATAAGACAAAACATATAAAAGATGAAGGACTTAAAAGATAAAGGAGGAATTCTTTAAAAGATGGAAGATTACAGAAGATTTCCTAGAAGATAATTTTAAAAGTTAGGAAGATTTGTTTATTTCCTAATACTTATCCTTTGTAAACCTAATATCTCTAGTATATAAAGAGATATAGGTCGTTATGTATTTTCTGAGTGTGTCAGATGTAAAACAACAGAAAAGTGTGTATGTTCTAGGCGTCAAGTTCTCTAAGTGGACACCTAGGTTTAGTGTTTTAGTCACAAGAATCTTATGATTCCTATTATAGTTCATTGATTTAACCGTATTATTCTGATAAAATAAAATTATGGTGTTTTGGAAAGGATATGGTAAAACCTTGATTGACTAACATTGAAATTCTTTATACCCGATGTATGTAATGTTCAATGTATATCCAAGAAAAAGAACAAAACAATCTGAGCTTACAACGATTCTTTAGGATCCACAATTGGTATCAGAGCCACGGGGCTCTTGTTCTAGGATCTACAAGGTTTATTAAAGTCGAATCTATGGTCAAAAGAAGGTACACGTTTTTGCTTTTGGTTTTTTAATCATATTTGATGCATCTATGGTTTTCTATAAAACCTAATCTGATTGAGGAGAAGATACAATGGTTCAAGGTGTTTCTGGTTTCTTTGGTATAAGACGATGTTGGAGAATGCTAATTTGTGACGGATTGGTGACAACTTTATGACACTAAAAAGCGTCGTTTGGATACTTAAAAAAAATAAAATAAAATAAGGTATTCTTAAATAGTGGTTATAAGTTAGTACTGCTCATTGGTGGTTACTACTGCCACGAGACACAGTACTGCTGGTGATCGTAAATAGTAGTGCTTTACTGATGCTAAAAAGTGTCTCAAAAAGGTATGTATGGAAGGAGCAGTTTGTGGTTATGATATTGGTATGGAATATGTTTAGTACTGTCAAGATATGTTTATGGTGTTCATTGGTTAGTACAGTTGGTTCGTAAGTATGTGCAACATTAGTACTGCCAGTTGTATATTTATACTGCCAAAAGAAAAGTTAATACTGATAGCCTTCTTTTGGAGACTGTTTATGGTGCTAGCATTATACATTGATACTTAGTGCTGCCATTGATAATTTTATGCGTTCCTGCTGACAAAGAAAATTCAAGGAAAGGTTAGTATTGTTTCAACTGCTATGGGCTTGAAAGTATTACTATTGTTTGGGCTTAAACAACTTACTACTACCTTAAGATTAGTACTACTACTTGTTGATTTTTAATACTGCCAAAGGAGTTCGTCTGTACTGTTGTACTTCATAGTTAGTACTGCTCATTGGATGTTTATATTGCTGATGTTTTAAAGAGTTAGTACTATTTAAAAGATAAGAAATTTAGTACTGCTTGTATAAGGAAGGTTTGATATATGAATGCAAGTTAGTATTGTTTGTAGTGTATTAATATTGCTGGCAAACAAAGAGTTTATACTGCTAGTTCATTGTTTATATTGCTCGTTTCCACTGCCAGTTATGTTCGATATCGGCCAGTGAAGGTTTTTGGTTCTCGACTGAGAAAGGATATCGGATAACACACACAAATGGAAGTTAATACTGCTAGGGTTAGTAGTTACTACTGTTGGACTTAAACCAAGGTTAGTGTTTGCTCGTTAAATTTAATATGGTCCAATAAGAAAGAAGAAGTTTTCTAACTGTGTTACTACTACTATAGGTTTAAAAGGGAAGAATAACTTAAATGTTAAATGGCTATTTATTGATTTCTTAGATAAAATGATTTTTGAAGAGATTGTTATGACCTATTTTGAAGTTGAAGTGAATTGGTTTGAGTTTTGTTGTTTCTTATCATATCTAAAAGTGGGTGTTACAAACTTAAAGATAACTTGTTCTTAGCGTTCAACGTTGTGACAAAGACTTGACAAATCTAGCAAAGGTATGTGATTTAACTTATGGTGCTCAATGCTCACATTTGATATCACTTTGGTTATGTGTCTCATAGATGATGAGGATTTTCGTCAAGAGATTGCGGTCTACTTATATTTCACATATATTTAAATTTGACATCATGTGTATAGTACAAGATATAAGTACAACAAGTTTGGGTTTAACAACTCAGCATCAAGTTCGTATATACTTTAATTTTCTTCATCTGAATGCATTACATAGAGCCTACAAAATTAAAGATTCAAGAAATGGTTAACATATGTTTCAGGGGAAGCTTATTGTTAAAATGTTTAACCATTTACATGCACCACATGAGGTGAAGGTTTTTACTACTGCTAGTCATTATTATTGCTGCTAGTTTAAGTTTCTACTGCTCAAGTTCATTTATCTTAAGGCGCGTCATGAAGGGTAATTTAAGTTGTTGGAAGGCTGGATTAGAAGTGTGATAGTGGTTTGTGGTTGTCGAAATCAAAGTTGCATACTTTAGTCCCCTATTTGATTATGACAAAAAGGGGAAGAAGATTTATAAAGAAGATGTGCAACTTACAGATCCTTGGTGGAATTGCATGGATCCTTATTCTTTCATATATATATATACTAGCTTCAGGGGAAGTTTGTGCTTATATGGTTTTGTCATTATCAACTAGGGGAAGATTGTTAGGAATTATATTTGAGTTGATAAGACAAAACATATGAAAGATGAAGGACTTAAAAGACAAAGGAGGAATTCTTCAAATGATGGAAGATTACAAAAGATTTCCAAGAAGATAATTATAAAAGTTAGGAAGAATTAGTTGTTTCCTAATACTTATCATTTGTAAACCTAATATATCTAGTATATAAAGAGATATAGGTCGTATAGTTTTCTGTGTGTCAAGATGTAAAACACCAGAAACGTATGTGTGTTCTAGGCGTCAATTTCTCTATGGAGACGCCTAGGTTTAGTGTTTTAGCCTCAAGAATCTTATGATTCCTGTTATAACTCATTGATGTAACCGTATTATTCTGATCAAATAATATTAGGGCATGGAATGTTTGGTAAGACCTTGTTGACTAACGTCGATGTTCTTATTCCGATGCATGTTATGTTCAATGTTATTATCCTAGATATAGATCTAAACAATCTGAGCTTACAACGATTCTTTAGACTCTACAGTTTTGTTGACATTTTTAAGCATGTATCTCAGGTTTAGGAGCTGTTGATGGCTTGGATGGAACGGAACACGGATATCAGGGATTGTGTCTCGGTGAAAATTTATACATTTTATAATAATATGATTTGTAAGAAAGTCGTGTTGTGACTTACTAGAAATGAGATTTCTAAAGTTGTTTGGGACCTATGTAACTCTGATTTTCCTTATATAAATAAAATAACTTTTGTTTTTTAAACGTATCATTTGATCGTTTACTGGGACTCGTGTGTATGAATTACAAAGTAGCACCCCAATGTGGTATTCCGCTGCGTTGTGATTTTTAGAGGTGTTACAGAGTGGTACCAGAGCACGAGTTGCAGCGAACTAAGTCGTTTTACAAAACTTGGACTACATCTGTTTTTGGAAATTGTCACGAGTCTTTCACCATTGTCCGATATCCGCGTGCGAGTTGTTCCCGATCCTTAGATGCCTTATGTGACGCTTTTAATTGCATTCTATGTGTGCGACAAGTGAATAACACTTGGTATAAGTAATAATTATATATATATATATATATATATA
>BQNB010084127.1:0-28844 GCA_026074375.1 Tanacetum coccineum
AAAAATCATACACGTATTTAAAAAAACATAATGTCTAAACCCCGTGCGTGCACGGGCATTAAAACTAGTTATTAAAATCTCAACTTAAAAAACATTTCTTTTCATTCTTTAATTGAATGAATGAACGAACGAAGATCAGCTACAGTAAACAACAACTCCAGTGACGGCGCCGCCACTCCGCAACTTCAATCTTCTCATGTCAATGGCATTTTCGTCGACAAGCATCAATATCGAGTTCGACCAAGATCTAGCATCGTACCAAGATGTTTGATTCAACTCTCCAAGCTCGAACCAATCGCGTAATCAGCAAACCAAACAGACTTGCGTTGGCCACTTGACCACCTATAGTCGTGGTCGATCTATGTGTCCTGTAATCAGCAAACCAAACTTTGTCATGAGTGGTTCTTGATTTACGAGTATATGGTGAATGGAAGTCTTGATGTTTGGTTAAGGAACCGTGCTGATGTAGTTGAAACACTTGATTTGCCAACCTGTTTCAAACAAAATTTGTCTTGGCTCAGCTCGAGGGTTGGCGTTTTTACATCACAGGCTTGTTCCCCACATCATTCACAAAGACATCAAATCGAGCAACATCTTGTTGAAACAGCAAGTTTGAGCCATAGGTCTCTGATTTTGGCCTTGCTCGGATAGTCAGTGCATGTGAAAGCCATGTGAGTACAATGTTTTGACACAGTATTGGTGGCTTTGACACAGTGCCACTACCACTCCCATAACTGAACCTACTATTATTATTGCTAACTATTGGCATGTTCTTCTTCTTAACTGCCTCAAGGGTTGCTTCTTATTATTATTGCTAACTATTGGCCTGTTCTTCTTCTTAACCGCCTCAAGGGTTGCTTCTTGCAGATTGGTCAAATAACAGGCATCAGCCAGTGTTCTTGGTTGAAACATCCTCACACTCATTTCCAATTCTATTGGTAACCCTCCTAAATACAAACTCACAGCATGTTCAGGACTAATATCCACTCTACACAGTAATGTATCAAACACATCCTGATATTCCTTGGCATTTTTCTCATACTTGGCATTTTTCAAGGCTGCCATTGGATCTTCAAACACATATCCAAATCTTTAAATAATAGCAGTCTTGTACATTTCTCACCCCACATTATCCCTAAGTATTTTGACAAATTGTCTATGCCAAAGTAAAGCCTTATCATCTAAATAAACATACATAATTTTTACCTTCTCTCCTTCAGGAGTATTGTCCACAGCAAAGAATTGATCACACTTAAATGCCCAATCCCTCACATTATCCCCTTGAAACTTTAGAAACTTCACCTTAGCCAGTCTACTAAACTGATTTGCTTGCCTTCCAACATTTGGATTAACTAATTGATTATTTGGCCCTCCTATTGCTGCAATTGTACTAGTCAAAGCAGCCAATGATTGCCTAATCTCATTCATTGCAACATCCACATAACTCTTGGTTTGTGGATCAACTCCATCCCCCATAGAAGTATTTGTACTAGTTCTTGTTGCAGGTGCCTTAAAAAACTGTTTTGATTGTAAGCTATTAGGTAATTGTGATTTGGTTTGTTAGTTATTACTCTCTGCCCTTCAATCGAATAATCAACTAACAAATTAACCGTTCTTGGCCAACTCAAATCAACCAAAACAGATCATTAGCTCAAGAACAAAGAATTTAACCACTTATGGGCTGTTCTTATGATCGCGATGGATATTTGACACTTGGTCGTGTTTCTGACGGATAGCAAACAATCTTGATCAGAATGCCAGATTGTTTAGCAATCTGATGCTTGATCAATTAGACAACAAGAAACATATATTGATCGAAAAAGTAACCGTTTGACCGGAAATGGAACAATCTTGAAAATGGGGATTTGAACGATAACTGAGTTGCCAGATACCACTTGATACACACTACTAGGATCAATAAAGATCGTTAATGGATTACAATTGCTTGGGTTCTCAAAGAAATATGAAACAGAGCACCGAAAGCTTAATTGAATTATCAATGGTGGAATGTGTTACAAGTTGTTGTGAAGTAGTTACAATGTTTAAAGAGTAAAGGTAAAGAGAATTTGGATTACAAAAACTAACTAGAAATGAAATGGACTAACGACTATTTAAATGTGATTTTAGGCGAGAAAGTTTGTTAGGGCTAAGACAGGTGTAACACCCCCAAAATGGGTCGCAGCGGAATATGGGTTTGAGAGTATTACTTCATAGATCAATATCACAAGATATATACAGAACGACCATTAAAAGTCGTTTAAAACCGATACATTAGATTTGGCAAATTATTTGTTACAAAAACTCAAAGCTTCACTTGTTCACTTGTTCAAAATACCAAGATTTTCAGCCCATAACAATTATACAAAAGTAATGCGACCAAATCTTTAATGCATGACATCCCAAAATATAACCACCAATGTATCCCTTGCACCTCGTGCCTTATTGATCCCCTAAAAAACATGCTTTAAAACGTCAACAATAATGTTGGTGAATTCATAGGTTTGTAAAATGTATGAGTGCAGGACCGTAATTGTTTAGAGTGTGTATTGCATGATATACAATATCCAAAATAGTAAGTATTTCAAAGTTACTTGCGTTCAATTGTAAAACAAAGCATGTTCTCACCCCAAAACTTATAAATTATTGTAAAATGTAAAACGTGGGGTTATGAACTCACCTAGAGTGGATGAGCTTAACAATGTAAATCACAACAGAAAATGCGTCACAGTTACGCCCGAATGCAACCTAATCGATTATAAGTCGTATGAGTACTAAGTACTTTGAATAACTACAACCATATATAATTCTATATAGCTACATCACCATCTAATTGTGTTTGTGAAATAATATTTAAATTGCATTTGCTAAATATTATCCGTGTATTTGAACTCGTATAATCGTTAGACAGTTTAATCGACTTTGTAAAATAATATTTATAAAGTTTAAACTAAGTATAAATATTATTTAAGTGATTCTAAAATGTTTCGCAATTTTTTTTATTAAAAACGAACCAACACTATTCACGTCAGAAAATAGTGCACAAGTATAAAATAGTGTGTAACTTTCGCGTTTTAAGCCCGTTTCTTATGTCCACGCTTTCGTATCAAGACGAGTTATCAAAATATTACATTTTCATATTTTGAGTCCACTGATGAATAGTGCTTTTTACTGTTCATGATAGTTTATAAAATTATTTTTATAGATTTAGTTATCGTAAACTAAAAACGTCATATTTTATTCGTTCTAGCTCCGTTTTTAGTGATTCCTTCGCACACGTCTTTGTAATTAAAAGTTCTATCATATGAATGATGTTTTCAAAATATATAGATCTGATGTGAATAGTAATTTTTATAAAATTATTTTTATAAACGCGTTTAATTAGCGTATAACTTAAAATTAGCGTATCTCTTTCGTTATAAATCGATTTTTCGAGTTCTTTATATGCCCACGATCCTTGGGACATATAGTATCTTATAAACACATAAAATAGACATCTTAAAAATCAAATTCCAACAGACCCCTTTTGGGTTTTTCTCAAAATGTGTTTAAAAGTTGTTTTTATAACTTTTTAGCTTAACCACTTTGTTACAAGTCCATTACAACCCTCAATATCACATGTCCTTCACACCTAGGGTTCTTAGTCCATGATTAGTCCAAGGATTGTCCAAAAATCTCAAGATCCAAATGTGTACAAACTTATTTATCCATAAACTTTCATAAGTATACATTTTAGTTAACTTGTTTATATATACTTTTTATACATAACCAACACTTATACATTATTTATACTTTTAACATAACATGATATTATCATCCATGTAACATATATAATAGTTTTCCAAGTCATAAACAAGTGTAAAAATCCATTTTTACAAGTAAACAGGTTCTTAGATGGTGATTAACTATACACACATTATATATGCATAAAATCATAAAAGTAAAGAGATTAAGGTTTTTAGACAACCTTAATATGATGTGTGGTGATGAACAATGTGATCTAAACCCTTGTTTAGCTACTTAACCCAAGCTTACAACACTTGAAAACCCTAAAACCACTTGAAACCCTAATCTTGCTTTCTTGCTTAATTAACCCTTGTAAACTCCAAACCAAACCTTCTAATCACCTTGGGACATCTTAGATATGTTGTGAGAATGCTTGTATAAGTGGTAGAAAAATTTGTATGGATTGTGTATGGTACTTGTGGTTGAGCCGTGGCTATAAGGAAGGAAAAAGGAGAGAACTTTGTTGTTTTCACTTATACAAATGGGATGTGTGTGTGATATAACTAGTTGATTGCCTTATATACTTAGAAGACTAGTCAAGACCACTATTAGGAGTCTTAGACATGATGAGGGTCTTAAGGAAGAATTTTTGGTCAAAGAAACACAAGTCTTAATTAGTTGTTGAATGTACATAGCAAGTTGTATGATTTTGTGATATTTCTTTGATTTTTCTCAATAAATCCGGCCATAGATGCATATATATGATGATATTTAATAAATTTTGGGTATTAGGTACAATTGTGGGTATTTGTTGAAGCGTATAAAAGTTTTGGTGGTTCCGGGTATGCCTAAACGTATTTTATCGAGAAACGTATATACTTTACGCTACCAATAAAAATAAAATGATCAAAGTTAATAATTATCCTCAAAATAATTTCTTAACACTTGCTTGATGTAAACATTTAATTGTTTGATGCCCGTTTACATTGAACGATAATTTTTAGCTTACGCGATTTAACTTAACTTTTACGATTAAAAGCAAACGCGTACAATACTAAAAATAAATAGTGAATTTATTGACAACGTACAATAACCCTAAAACACGGGGTGTTATAACAGGGAATTAAGCCACGTGCACCTCACGTGTGAGCTATACTCACACCTACACCTCACGTGCCACTGTTTAGCTCCTATCATACCAGTACTATCAAGATGAAGAAGATGAACAAGGTGATTGCATCTTGATGATTGCAGCTTGCTATGCTGCTGCTGATTGCAGCTTGCCACTGCCAGGCAAAGCTAACTTTTTTAGATATATTGCTCGCGGTTTTCTATCCTGAAAGTTTGATTGCGACTATGCGTATGTAAGTTTTCGACGCGCTTAATTAAATTACATATTTCAAAGATAATCAAGTAATTTTTTCCTTTTAACCTAGCCGCATATTGATACTGAGATGTAGATTCCATAAAAACTAACTAGCGTGAAAACTGAAGATGAAGCTTATATAATAAGCTACTTGAAATAGCTTTTAAATTTAGTAGCTTATAGGAGCTTATTTTATTATTATCTTCATAAGCTTTGTTAGCCAAACATATTAACAGGATCAATAGCTGAAGCGCCTATTAGTGCCTATAAACTTGCGCACCAAACACTCTTTATAGAGATGGCTTAGTATGTTTTGATGCGAAATGTTTGCGAGTTAGTGATTTCCAAAGAGCAGACCCCAAATAGAAATCCATCACGTCATGTATGTTTTGATGCGAAATGTTTGTTGTTGCTTCAAAATATAGAAATTTATCTGTGTATGCAAATATTTATAGAGATGGCTTAGTAATCTTAGCAAGAACAAAGTTGTGTATGACAACTAAATGTGAACTCTATTTGAGTTTCAATCTTTTTTTCATATAAAGAATTGCCAAACAGGCCACAAAATGAATTTCTTTATCCCATTTGTAGCATTTATCTTTGTATTTGCTATTTTACATGTGTCTTTACAGGTGGCTAAAAGGGTGTGTTGGATGGAAACAAGTTCAGGGTGATAATTATAACTATGGGTCAAAATGGGTCGGGTGAAGCAAACAAGGGTGTGTGGATGGAAACAAGTTTTAACTATGGGTCGGTTCGGGTTCACCTATGTGACCCTCCTTCTTGGTGGTGATCTTGCGTAGGTTTCACATTCACCCTTCACCCCATTACCATGACATAAATAAAATGTCCATTTTTTTGTCATTCTTCTGATTTCATTTCTATTTAGGTATCTTAATCAATAAAAGTTATCTTGTGAAAAGCGTTTCTTTGGTCCTTTTGAGTGTAGGGGAGGCAAAAAATTATACTGTGTTTTTATAACTTTTCAAACGATAGGTTGGCAAAAAAACTCAAGTTGATGTAGCGAAAGTACGTGGAGGTCATACAGTTGTTGTGTGTGGGTTAAATAAGTGAAATGAAGGTGAAAAAGTATAAGGAAGTTGAAAAAAATAGAAAATGGGTGGACATGTTTATGTAAGGATATTCTGAAATGTTTTGAATTTTTAATATGGATATTGGTGTGGTGGTATAATCTTAAAATTAGTTTGGAGTTGGGCATGGTTATTAGTTCAACATATTCCCTCTTTATATATGAGTATGGATAGTAATGGATATTGTTTTGAATCTTGATTTTATAAATGCACTATCATTCATTCAAAATGGTTTTACGACAGATGTTAAAGCAACTCTCAAAAGTGAAGACCCACATGTGTCTTCGCGGACTTTGAATTGGAAAATGTATTGCATTGCCTCAAGCAGGAATACAGTCATTCTTAAAGTACGCAAGGACTACGTTGATCTGTATGGAGGTTAGTCAAGTGGTTGCTGCTCTCACATAATATTTCAATCATTTTATTTGGCTTTTCCAAGACAGAATCTGTTAAGTTCTTCTTTATGGACGAGTCTAGAACCTTAACTTGGTATTTGTAGTGTCTTAATTACGGGACAACAAAAGCCAGGGATGTTGCATTTCCGGTCTTGGTAGCAATAGCAAAGGTACACCTCAAGTTTTCTTCTATAGATTTGGATTGATAGTTTTTTTCTTTTTTAATTATTGTTACTAATAATAATATAATTTTTTCCTTTCCTCTTTTTTAGTCGGTTGGCATGGGGCATTGAATATGTCATTGGAGAAACTTGACGATGTCGGGCGTAAAAAGCTTTTAGAAATGATTGGTGTTTCAAGAGGTGGTTCCCTAACGGTGATCATGAAACAGAGACCGAGGCGCGGGAGGATTGCAGAGGTATGTTTGTTTTTCTTTCTTCATAATATCAGCATTTTACTTATAGCTTAGGTCTTCTAAAACTTGCTGATTTTATTAAGTTCGAGAACTCAAAGTAATTATAGAGCTTCTTAGTGTTAGTATACGTTAAAATGATTGTCTTACAATGCACCTGTTATTGTGTTGGTTCGAGTTGATATTGATGCAACATTTGCGATCCTTTATGGCTTGTCTATTACAAAAACAACAATGCCTATCTGATCACTGACCTATGTTATCCAATACTTTGTCAAATTTTGCCTTCAATGTATACTTAAGGATGCAAAAACACTTCGAATAAAAAATACTACGATCTAACATTGTGTTATTTTAAGTAAAATGTGCATTGATTTCTTTCTGAATATCACAGATCACCAGCTAAGCTACTGGGCTACTACCACCTCGATCAAAGCATTATTGCCACATAGAGGAAAACCAATCAATTTAGGGTACGTTCAGGTTTTCAGTTCTAATTGTTTTTTCCAATCTTTGTGCATATCCCATTGCCCTTCATGGATCAAATGCTCGAAAGACTCGCAGGAAACCAATACTATTGTTTCCTCGATGGCTTCTCGGGTTTTTCCCAGATTCCTATCTGAACCACCTCCGAAGATCAAGAGAAGACAACATTTCACATGCCCATACTCGAGCATTTGCCTATCGCGCGCATGCCTTTATATATGGTGGGCTATGTAATGCACATACCACCAGCACGTTATGCAAATTATGTATGATGGCGAATCTTTCCATGACATGATCGAAAATGGTGGGGGGAGGAGCAATGTGACATTGGATTCATGGGGAGGTGGTGACAGGGGTCTCTCTGTTGTTTCTCGGTGGGTTTTCGTGTGATTACGAGTGTACGATGTTATATAGGTTTATGCGTTCAGGACTCATACTCACCCTGTTCTCTAGTCATGTGGAGGAGTGCATCTCATTGTTTACGTCAAATTGTGTGATACATCAGACTCGCACTCCTGTTAATGAACAAGGTTGTGTAAGACTCTGCTCACACACATCTGTCGTGTCGGCTACAACGACTCTGGAGAAGAATTCTCATCGGCAGAAACCAGACAGTCTCAGCTTCTGTTGAGCGCGGTCAATGTAGGCTGTTTTCGATCATGTCTATGTAGATATATGAAAGGATTGTTAGAGGATGGGTTTAGTGTGCGCGTGGGGCGAGTGAGCGAGAGAGCGCGATTTTGGAGGTATTGGACTTGGGACTTTGTGGGGGGAATGGGGTTATGATTGTCACAATGAGTGTGCGGAGGCGAGTGCGAAGCATCACATATTCGTTAGAGCGATCGGAAATCGAATCACTCTTACACGAAGGCCAGGAGAAATTAGAGGAGTTTCTTTACGGATCGCTGAGATAGTTAAACCTGTTAAGTACTCCATATGCGTCTGCCAGCACGGCCAACTACATTCGCGAGAAGGGTCATTGCAAGTGCGAGTGGCATATAGATATTAACAACAACTTGGGGCGAGAAATAAACAATAGCCTAGTATTACCTTCATCACGACGTGTTACAGTTGATATCCTTAAACTTGGTTCAAAAAGTAGCCGCCCCAATGACACACCTGCAGGTTCAGAAGAGGAGAACGTCCGAATGTGAGTTGCTTCGTTCAGAAAGAGTGTGTATCGAATCCCTTTAATACGACTGTAACAAAAATGTGACCGAGGCTGGGCGCGGGAATTTTGATTGCATCCAGACGGGACTTGCCCTTTGAACTATGTGTGGATGCCAGTGACCTTGCAATGGGTGCATCCTAGGGTAACGAAAAGAAGCTCATAGATCAGATTTCCAACCAATTCGAGCGCACGATCCCTCAAGACCGAAAGGACGCAAAGTCTCAGGAGGCACAATAGTAAGCACGTACGACAAAAAGTGCGAGTACTTGGGGCCTGTAGTAGTCTGTCGGGGGGTGCCGTATTGGTTGTGAGAAATTATCGATTCTCATAGCTCGTTTAGTCCAAAAGCAAAGATGTAGGCACTGGAGACAGATCTGGCTATGTGTGGGATGTTATCGGTGTCGGATTGGGCTAAAAAGGATGCTAAATGCAATACGGGATGATGCGGTGGATCCCTTTTGCGCCAAGAATTTGATGTTGAAATACGAGACAAAAAAGGAGCAGAAAATCTCGCCGCCGACCATCTCTCCAGACTTGAGAACCCTCACCAAAATAAGTTCGAGAACAAGGAAATCACGGAAACATTTCCACTCGAAACTCTTGGATCGGTTACTCTTCGTGATGATAATACCCCATGGTTTGCAGATTTCGTAAAAATACCAATGCGGAGGAACTTCATGTCAAGGGATGTCGTCCCAACAAAAAACAAGTTTTTCTAAAGATGTCAAACATTTACTTCTTGGGATGACCTTTTCTATTCAAGATCTGTGCTGACCAAGTAATTACTTTTGTATCAGGGGCAAGAACTTATGTGACATTCTTAAAGCTTGCCACAGTAGACACACTGGGGGACACTACGGTGCCAATTACACCGCTAAAAAGATCTTCGATTCAGGATTTTATTGGCCCACAATCTACAATGATGCTCATGACTTTGTCACCCGATGTAACATTTGTCAACGTCAAGGCAAAATTTCACAACATGATGAGATGCCACAAAACTATATCCAAGTTTGCGAAATCTTTGACATATGGGGCATTGATTTTTATGGGGCCGGTCCTTGTCTTCAAGAGGAACAAATATATACACCATGGCAGTCGATTACTTATCAAAATTGGTTGAAGCAAAAGCGCTCCCCGCCAATGATGCCCGAGTTGTTTGGCAAATTTTCTTAAAACTCTCTTCTCTAGATTTGGTGCCCCCTCGTCAATCAAAAGTGGATCGCGGACCCTATTTTGCAATGGACCAGTTTTTCAAAAGTCATGCTTAAAATATGGAGCACTCATCGTCTCTCCCACCCGTTATCATCTACAAACAAGTGGATAAAGGTTAAGGTAACCAATCGGGTTTAAAAAGAATTCTTAAAGGACCGTGGGCAAAATCGTGCCTCTTGGTCCGGATAAACTGGATGACGCTCTCAGGCCTTCGAACAGCCCTTACAACACACCATCGGGTGCACTCCGTACAAGCTTGTATATGAAAGGCATGTCCCCATCTACCGATGAGTTTGAGCACAAAGCTTACAAGGCTCCTTAAGCATACAAAACTTTGATCTAAAATCGCGGGTGATCACAGAAAAGTTCAACTCAACGAACCTAATGAACTTCGTGATCATGCCCTACGAAAATTCTTTAATTTAACAAGGATGAAAACAAAAAGAGAATCCATGAAACGCCCAAGATCAAAAACCGCGTTTTTTCAACGTCGGTGATCGAGTCCTCCTCTTTAATTCTGGGGATTAAAGATTTTCTCAGGCAAGCTTAAGACCCGCTGGAGTGGACCATTCACTGTAACCCAAGTTTTTCCATATGGCACTGTCGAGTTATCCCAAAACTCCGAGCCAAATTTCAAAGTGAATGGTCATCGGTTGAAACACTATTTTGGAGGGGACATAACAACCGAGGTTGCCTCGGATCTCCAGACGTGCCCCATGGACCAATAAATTCGGGGACGGGTCAAGCATAGCGACCTTAAACAAGCGCTTCGTGGGAGGCACCCCATGCTTATCAGTAGCAGTACTCTGTAGTATTGAATAAGTGTTTTTGTGTGAGGAGGCTTACATCTTCCATTACCCGTGTTTTGTCCGTGTTTTGTGTGTTTTGTGTTGTATGTCCAGGATTTCCCAGATTGTGAAGACTCTCGTGCTCGCAGTTTTACCCTTCATCCACAAGAGTTTTCCACTTCCCTCATCTTATTTTGGGAATACCAGTATCCAACAATCAATTCGACTAAAAAAACTTTTATCTTTGGCACACTTCATAAACAGCCTTAGATTTACGTAGGTACCCCTTTAAAACATCGAGGACGATGTTTAGTTCTAGTATGGGGGGGAATCTTTGATTTGATTTTGCCTGCAGCCGTTGTTGTCACGTAATCTCGTTTTTACCACCAAAATTTTTGCAAAAATACCAAAAAAAAAATGAAAAAATTAAAAAAATTAAAAAAATAAAATAAATGTTTTATCACAATTTTGAATTTCCTAATGGGTAGAGTGAGAATAAATTTTGACTCGATCGGGCGTGTTGAGCCCTAGCTTTGTTCCTTAACCATTTAATAAACGAAAGTTTATTAGGCTAAGCATTCGCGGATCCTTTTATTAGGGATTTTAAATTTGCGAAGAATGAAAAATGATAGTGTAGGTCCAGCCCTAGATAGATCTTTATGCCTGTTAAGGTTGTAGAGCACTTATGTAATCACAAGCAACTCTAAGAGAGACTCTAACAAATGAAACTATTGTTTATACAGAATATAAACAACATAGTTAAAGAATTACTAAAACAACGATCCTCTATGGATCTCTTCTATTGATAATAAACGCGTTTCTAATGAATTCAATGAGTTTCTGTTCCATTCATCCAACTCGTAGGTTTCTTAAATACCCACAAAACCCTAACAAAAGGCTAAAGTGATAAGTGTTATCACTTCCTAGGATATCTCATGCATATCCCTATTACTAACTAACTTTACTAACAACCCGGAGTAAGCATAATACTACCAGGAGTAATATTGTTCTACCAGCAGGAATACTATTGTACTACCAGTACTAACTATACTATTATCCTTACCAGTAGGAACTACACTACCAGCAGGAACTGTTTACACTACCAGTAGGAACACAGTTGTGCTCATTTGTGAAGAGTTTGGAGGGTAGTCCATTGACTAATCCATGCTTAGCCAGCTTGTTCATGTTTTTGAAGTTCACATGAGCCATCCGTCTATGCCATTTGGTAGACTCTTCTAAGGATGCTTTTGCCAGCAAACAGGTGACATCTCTTTCAGGTTGGATGTCAGACAAATTGAAACAGTAGAGATTGTGCCTTCTTGGAATTCTGAGAACCACCTGACTATGCTCAGGTAGTTGGAACTCCTTAGAGAGAACTAGGCACTCTTTATCAGTAAAAAGAACTTTGTTCTTGGTATCACAAATTTGTGATACAGAGAACAAGTTAAAGTTTTGAAGCTCTTCCACATAATAAACATTTTCAAAGTTCAATTTGGAAGTCCTTATGGTGCCTTTTCCAGTGATTTTGCCATCTCCACCTCCAAAAGTCACAGTACCTCCTACAATCTTCACAAAGTCATCCAATTTCTCCTTATTTCCTGTCATGCTTCTGGAACAACCACTATCTACTATTCCTAAATCTCTATTCTTATGAGGATTTTCCTACAATGCACAATACAACACACATTAGTATACATGAGAGACCCAAGTCATTGCTGACTTGGACCTGCCTTGTGGATCATTTAATAGTTAAACCATGTAGATTGATGAGATCCACCATTATTCTTGGATCCCCATTGCATATTTGGCTTTTGAATTCTCCAAGAACAACCTGCTGAGGGCTTAACAGCAGTTCCCCATCTTCCCTTATTCATATCCATATGGTTATAATAACCAGGCCTACTAAAGTGTTGAAAATAATGGCTTGATGGTCTGGTCATAGGTCGAGCAGCATTATTTTTCCAACCAGCAGAAAATGGTCTACCAGTAGGAACAGATGGTGGTCTATTCCTACTACCAGCAGGAACAGATGTTTGTCTATTCCTACTACCAGCAGAAACAGATGCTGCTTTTGGTACAAAAGAGGGAATATTTGCAACATTAGTCCACATAGGTTTATTATTCAATTCCAACTGTTTCTCATAAAAATCACAATCTTTTATCAAATGAAATTTACTACCACAAACAAAACATGTCTTAGAACCAAAAGACTTTCTTTTACAAAAACTCCTACTGTTTATTCCACTCTTATTACATAGATGTCTAGGAGGTTTTACATTCTCCTTAAAAGAAAAACTAGAATCATCATTGGTGGAACTTGGTTGTTGATCAGCAGTCTCTGTCATTGTTTTGAAGTCAACTGAACTAGGGGTAGAGGCTAAGGGTTCATTGGTCTTGGAGCTTGAGGACTTGACACTTGAAACACAGGATGCAAAGTCAGTGGTCTCTGAGTCTGAGGACTTGTCACTGTTATCACAAGAGACAAAGTCATTAGATACAGAGTTAGTTTCAAAATTATTAGTGGACTTTGAACCATAAGTAAACTGTGTATCATCAATGTCAGGATTGTTGGAAGGAGGCATGAAAGTTCCTGTTATAGGAGGAGGAACAGCATGCATTCCAACAGTTTTGACAAACCTGTCATGGAGAGGTTTCTCTGCAACATCCTTAGGGGATGAGTCAAAGATGCTAGGGGCAGAGAGATCAAACACCTCATCTGATCCAAAAGTATCTCCAAATCCTAAACCAAATCTTGATCTAGAGGACATGGAACTATTGATCAGTTTGACCAGGTTTTTGGAAGACTCCTTCCATTTGTCAAATCTTGCATTAGACTCCTCAAGTTTAACCTTATCATTCAGGTTGTCAAGTTTAGCCTTTTCATTCAGTTTCTCAGTATATTTTAGCATGTTTGTTGTGTTTTCTAAATTAGCAGTTAAGATTCTAATTCTTTCTTCTAATGCTAGCTGATTACTTTGGTACCATCCCTTCTGTTGTTCTAAAGTTTGTAAAGTACTTTTATATGCTTGAACCTGAATATAACACTCTTTGTATTGAGCTTCTACATTGTCAAATTCCTTTTTAAGTTCAGCATATAGATGTTCACAACCAAAAGGACAAGTTTGTACCTGAGAAGAGATACCCATGAGGGCAAATTCAGCAGCATCATTAGAAACATCATCAGCAACATCACCAGTAGCATTACCAGTAGCATCCTCCTCAGCTCCAGCAATCATCCCATATACTTGAGCAGCACCAATTTCCACATCTTCTCCTTCATGATCTGACCAGTTCACCATAGAATCAACAGACAACAAGGCCTTGGTTTCTTCTCCCTTATTCAGCTCCTGAAGTTTGAATGAAGAGTACCTTGCTTTTGAATCCACCTGTTTCCCTGTACATTCTCTAGCAAAGTGACCCAATTCAGAACATTTATAGCATTTGACCTTCCCTTTGTCAAACCTAGCAGCATCCTTGTTGTTAAACTTCATCTTTCTTCCTGCTTTCTTTTCAAATCTGTTAATCCTAACAGATAGCATTGCCATTTGCCATTTGATGTCTAGTTCCTCCAAGTCCATCTTCCCAATCTGATCAAAATCTTCATAAGTGATCTGCTGTTGTGGATCACTTTCAGCAACAAAGGAATGGAGAACACTTTCAATCACATTGCTTGAAGCAGCAGGAATTGATGAAGCAGTAGTAAAAGTGGTTGAATGGGATTGATCAGGATATGTCATCTTTGAATTAGTACTAGCAGCACTAACAAAGGCTGAATGGGTAGGAGCAGAAGTACCTCTAGAATCATAGCTTGAACCACCTTTCACATCAAATTCAAGAGTCCTAAGCTTGTTGTACAGATCATCAAAGCTTAGGTAATCAAGACCACCCTTTGTTTTAAGAGTGATTGCCACCTGTGACCAAGAAGGTGGAAGAGCTCTGAGAAACTTCATATTGCAATCTTCATTGTCAGGCTTAGCTTGCATCTGATTGAGTTGACTCAAAATCTTCTGAAACCTGTCATACCCCTTATGTAAACCCTCTGATTCAGTTACTTTAAAGTCAGAAAACTCCTGCTTTAGCATTGACTTCCTCATTTTCTTGGACTCCTCATTACCTCCAAATCTTGCTTTAACAGCCAACCAAATATCCCTTGCATCATCAAGATGATGAAAGTCAGCCATGTGATCTTCAGGAAGAGACTGAAGCAAAATTGTTCTTGCTTTTGTCTCTCTTTGAACAGCAATATGTTCCTCAACAGAAACAGGAGGAAGAATCATAATGTTTCCTTTTGGATCTCTTCCTGTTCTTTTCCTGCTGTTTCCATTTAGAACAATATTCCACAAATTGTGATCACTATTCATGATCCAATACTCCATCTTCATGGCCCAAGTCTCATATTCTTCCTTCTTTAAGTAAGGAAATTTGGCATTATTATTTGAGACAGTGGTTGTGTGATACTGTTGTAGTTGTTGAGATTGTGTGGTTTGTGAGGGTTGAGTGTGATTTGGAGACTCAAAGACTAGTTCAGAAGTTGACGTTGAGAACACGGGTCAGTGGTTGATGGGAAAGTGAATGAAGATACTGATGGTGATGGCATAGGGTATGTTTGTGATGGATTTTGTGAAGTCATTATGAAGTGAAAGTAAAGTTTCTTTAACAGAGGCTCTCTCCAGGCTCTGATACCACTTGAAGGTCCAGCCCTAGATAGATCTTTACAGCCCTAGAATAGATCTTACGCCCGTTAAGGTTGTCATAGCAACTTATGTAATCACAAGCTACTCTAAGAGAGACGCTTAACAAATGAAAACTATTGTTTACGCGGGATATAAACAATAGAGTTAAAGAATTACTAAAAAACAGATGATCCTCTATGGATCTTTTCTATTGATAATAAACGTGTTTTTCTAATGGATCAATCAGTTTCGGTTACATTCATCCAACTCGTAGGTTTCTTAAATACCCACGAAACCCTAACAAAAAGCTAAAGTGATAAGTGTTATCACTTCCTAGGATATCTCATGCATATCCCTATTACTAACTAACTTTACTAACAACCTGGAGTAAGCATAATACTACCAGGAATAATATTGTTCTACCAGCAGGAATGACTTTTGTACTGCCAGTACTAACTATACTATTATCCTTACCAGTAGGAACTACACTACCAGCAGGAACTGTTTACTCTACCAGTAGGAACTACATACCTACTAGTAGGAACTATCTATTACAAAATTCCTAACATTATTTTTATCGTAAACGCGTTTACATTTTGTTATCTTCAAAACATCAAGAAGTCGAAAAATATAAATAACGTTTTTAGACATTATTTGTATTAACAGTCTGACTAATCCACGCGGTAAAAAAATGTTGATTTGGACATACTTATGATATTTGTACAGTTTGATGTCCTTATACTCTTAAGAAATAATAGCAACTTGGGTAGTTTTACAGTTGTACAACTGATATAAGAAGATAAGAGGTCTTAAGTTAAGTATTCGAGATTGTTTATGTTAGCCCTTAAATATGGTGACTAATCCAGAATTACATTTATCATTTATAGTCGTGTCGGGTTAGTTTAGCTAGTCAAGCCCGGGACTATAAATACCCCCTCTATACTTCCATGGAGGGGTAGAAGTTTACATTTGTAAAAGTGTGAGTGTGTGTGTCTTCCTTCTTTTCTCTCAACCACACACACAACTTCTCCTATCTTTTATCTTTTCTCTCTAATAATATGGCTCAATTTCTCTTTCACTTTACCATACCTCCGGATCTTGTGTTATAAGGGTGAATGCATATGGTTAACCAATTGGCACCAGTGCACAGGGGATCCGTGGTGGTTAAATACTGATTTGTGGTGATAGAAGCTCAATATTAATGGGCTTATTTTGTAAGAATATGGCTCACGGCTTTTGTTCAAATTTTTTTTGGCCTTATTGGGTTGTTATTCGTGTTCTTTCCTTGATCAAAATATAAACAGGTTAGATGCTACACAAATCATGGTTTACACAAGCATCTAGTTTGATTTATAAGCTTAAAAGGTTTGGTTTATTTATGTGTTCTAAGTGGTGGTTTGGTTCTAATTTGATGATTCACGAAAAAAGGCTTGTAATTTCGTGTTATACATTCTTCTAACCACTTAGTATTATGCCCCTAAAGCTTATTTGAGTTGTTAATCGGCTTGATTAGCCTGATTTTGCTTATTTCGTGCTAGTGTTCTACATGGTGGTTTGATTAAAAAATCATTATATTGGTGGTGGTTTGACAAAAAGAGGGGACAAGATTCGTGTTTTAAGAAAAAAGTACGCGGCCGTTTAACCAAAAGTCAATGGCAGTTTGATTAAAAAATAATTGAATATTGCAGGCGGTTTGGCCAATTAGGTGGCGGTTTGGACAAAAACCCGCAGCGATTTGCCATCTAGTGGCGGTTTGAATAGGTACACACGGCGGTTTGATTATTTTATTGAGCAAAAAGAAATGTTACTCTGCCTAAAATTCAATAATCCACGGCGGTTTGACAATGTTCTAAGTGGCGGTTTGTTATAAACTAGGCGGCGGTTTGTTAAAATAAAAGGGCAGCGGTTTACAATGTTCAAAACAGATGGCGGTTTACTAAACAATTAGCCAGCGGTTTGATTTTCTTCAGGCGGCGGTTTAGCATAATTTATGCCAGCGGTTTTCATATTATTAAGCGGGCTGGTTTGGTGTGTATCTCATTGGTGGCGGTTGGTCAAACATGGCAAGCGGTTTGCTCTTGTTTTTGGTGGCGGTTTGGTCACAAAAGGGCGGCGGTTTGCTTACCTTTGGGTGGCGGTTTGGCTCACTTTTGGTGGAGGTTTGCTTATTTTCACATTACAAACCTATTCACGTGTTGTTTTAAACAACAATGACTAAACCTCTATACAAACCATTGATCCTAAACCATCACAAGGACTTATATAAAAACACCATTTCCAACAACAACACACCATCGATCATGAATCAAGACGTACAATTCATATTTTATCCTTAACTCTCTACACACTAATCATAATCTACTCTTAATCATTAAATGATCCTGAAAAGATTCACTTAACGACCATAATGGCTGAGATTAGGATTACGATGACATGTGATCACGAGTCTTGATTGGTATCCTTTTTTTGTATTGAAGGTAGGATTGCCACAATGGTGTCTACTTATTTCAATCATCGAGACCTTATTCTTTTTCTTTCGATTGTGACTTTTGTCTTGAACGTAGTCTGTTATGATTAAGACTTTGATTATCTAGTTTCAAGAAGTCATAGGGGTGGTTGGATGTTGACTGGATAAACTATCACTATAGGTGTTTTTTTGTGTTAATCTTGTGTCTCACTAAGTTGTCGTTGTGGATATTTTCTAGAGGTGTTGTACTTTTTTTACTTTTGTTGTTCGGGATATTATGGTTCTTAGTGGATTGTCGTCGGCACCGTTCTGCTTTCTAACTATGTGTGAAAGATTAAGTAAAAAATTTAGTGGATTTTACTTCTGCTTTTAAGTTTGGAATAATCGGGTTTACTTCACCATGTGATCACTACACTAGCTGACAGAATACGAGGGTTGGTAAGTTAGCAGAGAGTTGTAAAGGTTGTGATGTAATCAGCACTTTCTTTCGAGGTAATTTTTGTGCTATTCCAAGACAAAGATACTTTACAGTCTAAGCAAAATCTTTAAAGTTCTTTGATGACATTCATTCACAAGACCCTGATTATACCAAGTGTTCTTGATTATTGCTTCAACTCCTTTACGGTTTGTGAAAGTCATAGAGGGTAACTGATTCGCTTTTGTTATATCAAGATTTCTAGTTTTTTTTTTTTTTTTTTTTTTTTTTTTTTTTTTTTTTTTTTTTTTTTTTTTTTTTATTTTTTTTTTTATTTTTTTTTTTTTTTTTTTTTTCTTGTTTTTTTTTTTTTTTAGCTTTATGACAAGAACTTCTCGAGTATATAGACGTACACGACAATGATGCTTCCGAGAGTTCGCAACCATCATGGGGGAAAATGTGTACATCCGAGTCATAATTGACTTTCATGTTACCATGTCAACTTCCAGGGGGAAGTAGTGTATACTACTTCACTTATAATGGTTTGTGAAGTATTTTGCATACGTGAGAATAGATTTAGATGCTATTTTCTACATGCACCGAACGAATATTCAACATGCCTATGACAAGAAGCAGTGGTCGTGAGTGTAGTTTGACTTCTACAAAATTCTGCTGTGCACTTTGATAACAAGTAGAAATTGTCAAGCTACATCAATGTCTTAGAATCTGCTCAAGATAGGGATGTTGGTTTAGGGGGAAGCTAATTCCGAAACTTTTCCAAAAAGGAGTCTATGAAGAAAGCTTTTCAAGACATGCTGCATGAGTTGAGGGTAAGTTAATCCAACTCATGCATACTACAATGGTTCCTGTACAAGTAAAGACATAGAAGATCCAAGTGGAGTATAAGTTTCCAAGGACAAGGAGTACTCAGATAGACATCTTTAGCTTTGTTAGCGGCTTTGGGAAGACTTTATTTGGTGTTGTATTTTATACCTGATAGAAACATTGTAAGTAATTCAGTATGTCCACATATTGGGGGATTGTTTATGTTAGCCCTAAAATATGGTGACTAATCCGGAATTACATTTATCATTTATAGTCGTGTCGGGTTAGTTTAGCTAGTCAAGCCCGGGACTATAAATACCCCCTCTATACTTCCATGGAGGGGTAGAAGTTTACATTTGTAAAAGTGTGAGTGTGTGTGTCTTCCTTCTTTTCTCTCAACCACACACACAACTTCTCCTATCTTTTATCTTTTCTCTCTAATAATATGGCTCAATTTCTCTTTCACTTTACCATACCTCCGGATCTTGTGTTATAAGGGTGAATCCAATGTTAACAATTGGCACCAGAGCACAGGGGGAATCCGTGTTATTTAACTACTGATTATGTGGTGAATAAGCTCAAAATTCATGGCTTATTTTGAAGAAAAATGGCCACGGTTCAAATTTTTTTTTGGGCTTATTGGGTTGTTAATCTTGTTCTTTCCTTGATCTACATATTAAACAGGTTAGATTGCTACCAAAATCATGGATTACTCAAGCATCTAGTTTGATTTATAAGTTTAAAAGGTTTGGTTTATTTATGTGTTCAAAGTGGTGGTTTGGTTCTAATTTGATGATTCACGAAGAAAGGCTTGTAATTTCGTGTTATACATTCTTCTAACCACTTAGTATTATGCCCCTAAAGCTTATTTGAGTTGTTAATCGGCTTGATTGGCTTAATTTTGCTTATTTCGTGCTAGTGTTCTACATGGTGGTTTGATTATTTTATTGAGCAAAAAGAAATGTTACTCTGCCTAAAATTCAATAATCCACGGCGGTTTGACAATGTTCTAAGTGGCGGTTTGTTATAAACTAGGCGGCGGTTTGTTAAAATAAAAGGGCAGCGGTTTACAATGTTCAAAACAGATGGCGGTTTACTAAACAATTAGCCAGCGGTTTGATTTTCTTCAGGCGGCGGTTTAGCATAATTTATGCCAGCGGTTTATCCTAATATTAGTTGGTGGTTTGGTGTAACAATGGTGGTGGTTTGGTCACAAACAAGGCAGCGGTTTGCTTTGTTTTTGGTGGCGGTTTTGTCACAAACAAGGCAACGGTTTGCTTTGTTTTTAGTGGCGGTTTGGTCACAAAAGGGCGACGGTTTGCTTACCTTTAGGTGGCGGTTTGGCTTACTTTTGGTGGAGGTTTGGCTTACTTTTGGTGGAGGTTTGCTTAATTTTCACATTAACAAACCTCATTACGATGAACTTTAAACGACAAAGCTAAACCTAAACAAACCATTAACCTAAACCATCACAAGGACTTATATAAAACACCAATTCCACAACAAACAAACACCACGATCAAGAATCGAGACTTACAAGACATATATCAACCATAACAACACACCACACAAACAACAACACTTAATCCCAAAATGATCCTGAAAAGATTCACTTAAACGACAAAACGGCTAGAGATTCGGATTACGATGACATGTGATCACGGAGTTGATTTGGTATCCTTTATTTGCAATTGAAGTAGGATTTCACAAAGGTGTCTACTTATTTCATCATCGAGACCTTCTTCTATTTTCTATCGATTGATGACTTGCTTGAACGTATACAGTTATGATTAAGACTTGGATTATCTAGTTTCCAGAAGTCAAGGGGTGGTTGGATGAAGACCTGGATAACTATCACTTAAAGGAGTTACATTGTAGTACTCAGTGTCACACGCAGATGTCGATGTGGATAATTTCAAGAGGTGTTGTACTTCTTATACTTTTGATGTTGGGTATAAGGTACTTAGAGATTTTCTTCTGCACCGTTCTTCAATCAACAATAGTGCAAGATTAAGTAACAAATTTGGGGGATTTTACTTCAGTTTCAAGTTTGGAATATCGGGTTTACTTCACCAAGTGATCACTACAATAGCCGACAGAATACGAGGTTGGTAAGTTAGCCAGAGAGTTTAAAGGTTGAGATGTAATCAGCACTTCTCACGGGTATTTTTGTGCTATTCCAAGACAAAGATACTTCACAGTCTAAGCAAAATCTTCAAAGTTCTTCGATGACATTCATTCACAAGACCTTGATTATACCAAGTGTTCTTGATTCTTGCTTCAACTCCTTTACGGTTTGTGAAGTCAAGAGGGTAATGATTCTTTTGTATATCAAGATTTGTGCTTATGACAAGAACTTCTCGAGTATATAGACGTACACGACAATGATGCTTCCGAGAGTTCGCAACCATCATGGGGGGAAATGTGTACATTCGGGATGTTACCATGTCAACTTCCAGGGGGAAGTAGTGTATACTACTTCACTTAGAATGGTTTGTGAAGTATTCTACAAATGTGAGAAGAACAGTTGATGATTTCTCGCATGCACCCCCGAACAAATATTCACCAAGCCCTAATGACAAGAAGCAGTGTTTCGTTGGTGTGGTTTGACTTCTACAAAATTCCACTGTGCACTTTGATGACAAGTAGAAGATTATTCAAGCTACATCAATGTTTCAGAATCAGCAACCAAGATAGGGGATGTTGGATTGGGGGGAAGCTGAATTCAGATCCAAACTCATGGCAATACTACAATGGTTTCTGTACAAGTAAAGACACAGAAGATCCAAGCTGGAGTACAAGTTCAAGACCAGGAGTACTCAGAAGACATCTTCAGCTTTGGAAGCGCTTTCAAAGACTTTATTATGTTGTATTTGTACTTGATAGGAACATTGTAAGTAATTCCGAAGTCCGCATATGGGGGAAGATTGTTTAGCCCTAAAATAGGTGACATAATCCGAATTACATTTATCATTATAGTCCGTGTTCGGGTTAGTTTAGCTAGTCCAAGCCCGGGACCTATAATACCGCCCTACATACTATTCATGGAGGGGTAGAAGTTTACATTTTTGTAAGTTGTGAGTGTGTGTGTGGTTTCACTTTTCTCTCTAGCACACATACAACAACTCACTCATAGTATCTTTGGATTTATTCAAAGGACTATCAAGGCTCATTCAGATCCTGTTTATAAGGACCTACAGAGTCTATGAAGAAAGCTTTTCAAGACATGCTGCATAAGTTGGGGGTAAGTTAATCCAACTCATGCATGCTATAATGGTTCTTGTACAAGTAAAGACACAGAAGATCCAAGCTGGAGTACAAGTTTCAAGACAAGGAGTACTCAGAAGACATCTTTAGCTTTAGAAGCGCTTTGGAAGACTATATTTGTGTTGTATTTGTACCTGATAGAAACATTGTAAGTAATTCTGTATGTCCACATATTGGGGGAAGATTGTTAGCCCTAAAATATGGTGACTAATCCATAATTACATTTATCATTTATAGTTATGTCGGGTTAGTTTAGCTAGTCAAGCCCGGGACTATAAATACCCCCTCCATACTTCCATGGAGGGGTAGAAGTTCACATTTGTAAAAGTGTGAGTGTGTGTGTGTCTTCCTTCTTTTCTCTCAACCACACGCACAACTTCTCCTATCTTTTCTCTTTTCTCTCTAATAATATGGCTCAATTTCCCTTTCACTTTACCATACCTCCGGATCTTGTGTTATAAGGGTGAATCCAACTTTGATGCTACCATGTCAACTTCCAGGGGGAAGTAGTGTATACTACTTCACTTAGAATGGTTTGTGAAGTATTTTGCAAACGTGAGAAGAACAGTTGCTGATTTCTCATATGAACCCCCAAACGAATATTCACCAAGCCCTAATGACAAGAAGCAGTGGTCGTGAGTGTGGTTTGACTTCTACAAAATTCTGCTGTGCACTTTGATGACAAGTAGAAGATTGTTCAAGCTACATCAATGTTTTAGAATCTGCTCAAGATAGGGATGTTGGTTTGGGGGGAAGCTGATTCAGAAACTTTGCCAAAAAGGAGTCTATGAAGAAAGCTTTTCAAGACATGCTGCATGAGTTGGGGGGAAGTTAATCCAACTCATGCATACTACAATGGTTCCTGTACAAGTAAAGACACAGAAGATCCAAGCTGGAGTACAAGTTTCAAGACAAGGAGTACTCAGAAGACATCTTTAGCTCTGGAAGCGCTTTGGAAGACTTTATTTGTGTTGTATTTGTACCTGATAGGAACATTGTAAGTAATTCTGTATGTCCACATATTGGGGGAAGATTGTTAGCCCTAAAATATGGTGACTAATCCGGAATTACATTTATCATTTATAGTCGTGTCGGGTTAGTTTAGCTAGTCAAGCCCGGGACTATAAATACCCCCTCCATACTTCCATGGAGGGGTAGAAGTTCACATTTGTAAAGTGTGAGTGTGTGTGTCTTCCTTCTTTTCTCTCAACCACACACACAACTTCTCATATCTTTTCTCTTTTCTCTCTAATAATATGGCTCAATTTCTCTTTCACTTTACCATACCTCCGGATCTTGTGTTATAAGGGTGAATCTTATGTTAACAATTGGCACTAGAGCATAGGGGGAATCCGTGTTGTTTATCTACTGATTTCCCCAACTATTACCATCTTAAAGACATCCACTCCTTGAAGGGCACAAAACTCGAGAGTTTCCTTTCGACTATGTCAAACAAACTCCCTTATGGCGGAGAAAACCGTACATAACGTTGCTTAATATCAATTACGACACTAAGCTAAATGTCAAGTTCTAATCTTAGCTAGACGCAATCCTATCTCATACACAACTTCAGAGACTTGTTCACGTCTTCACAACTTCACACTTCTTCACACTTCACAGACTCTTCCACAACTTCACGACTTTCTTTAAAACTTCATGACTTCTTACAACTATCACTGACTTCACTTCACCAACACTACTTTGATATCACAACTACCTAACAACTACTTGGTAGATCACAAACGATCTAACTATACCTACCAAGATCACCAAGATCTAGCTAACTATACACAACTACAAGATATACAATTGATTTACAAATATGTGATATGAATGCAACAAGATTGCTATGCACACTAAGGCGTAATACTTCTTCATTTGATGATGGAAATATTCTTCTATTGCACTTGAGGAATATAGCTTGGATCAACTTGGAAACAAAGCTTAATGAGTAAATGATCAAAGGATTTTAGAGAGGAACAGTGGGCTGTCTTGAGTAGAAAGAAAGAGTGCAAAGGTGAGAAAGTAATGGTTAATGGAATAGTCCTAGTATGATTAAAGGACAAAAAGTGAGAGCGCATGGGTCCTATGGCCGGCCCCCTTAAAATTAAAGGGGCCGCCCATGTAATTAAGGGTTAAGGGGGCCGCCCATTTTCAGACGCTCCTCTTTTTGTCCTATTCAGGGGAGGTGTTTACTGGACCATTTCTAGCCGTTTTAGGTCTGAAAATTTGAAATTCAAAATGTTTATTTTGAATAAAACATTTCTTTTAAATGTAAAAAATGTATTTTGTGATGTTTATAAAAAGTTTACAACATTTTATAAAAGTTTCCTTTAATCATAAAATGCATCAAGCATTTGTTTATTCATACCTTTAAGTGATGTAATTGTAGAAATGAGAATTTATTACTAAATACTTGTTTACGTTTAATTTTTATGTTGAACGTTTTTATATTTTATGATTATCAAAACGTAAAGATGTGAAAAAATATTATTAATGTTTTTAGGCATTATATTTTATCAACAACCCCCTCCATACTTCCATGGAGGGGTAGAAGTTCACATTTGTAAAAGTGTGAGTGTGTGCGTCTTCCTTCTTTTCTCTCAACCACACACACAACTTCTCCTATCTTTTCTCTTTTCTCTCTAATAATATGGCACAATTTCTCTTTCACTTTACCATACCTTCGGATCTTGTGTTATAAGGGTGAATCCAATGTTAACAGTTTATATGCTTTAAAACAATGCAATCATCAAAGAATTTCTTCCCTGGTTTTGTTGTTTTAATTGCTTGGAAATTTCTGATTACTAAAGGATTCATTCAAATGTATATATGTATAAATAATGAGATAATTAGAATCAGTTTTTCCGTAGCTACTTTTTTGAACAATAGAAGTTAATGTTGGAAATCTGATGACATCAAATAACGTCACATTTATACAATCATTTATCCCGAATAAACTAACCACTTTTGTATAATTATTGCAAGAATTTGTACTTAATTGCTTAAAAGTGTTATTTGCAGTAATTAAGGAGTGATTTGTGAAGACATGCTAAAAGGCGCATACTTTGGAGCTAAAACGAAGATATTTGAAGATTGACTATTTCTGACCAATACGCTGTATCCAAAAAAAGAGATACGGCGTATCAGAGCCAACTCTTCACAAGAAAACGCGTATAAACAATTCCCAATACGGCGTATCACTCATCTACAATATGTCGTATCTAGCAGGATAACTATGCAGAAATTTTGTGAATAAATTATTTTGGGAAGATATATCAGATTGATTATAAACTTTGCGCGCACTCCAAGGGAAACACCCCAATACACTGTATTGGCCTAGCCCAATACGGCATATCCATACTTTTTCAGACACTATAAATAGAAGACTCAAAAATGAGTTTTCAGTGTGCAAAATCATATTCTTCATAACATACACATAAAAGATGATTTTCTGAAGAGAAGAAGATTAACCAAAGGTCAAGCATAGATCACGATTCCATAGAAGACACCGTGTGATTCCTATACTCTTGTAATCATTTAATTTTTGGTATCATTCGGTAAAATGTTTAGTTTACCTTGGTTATTTGATCACGTTTGTATAATTACAATGGTTATGGGCTAATACCCTAGGGTATTAGCCATCTTAATGAAGATTTAGTGTTTTGTTTCTTTTAAAATCAATTTCTTAATTTATCGTTGGAAGTTTAATTATGTTTATCACATGATACTTGTCTACGTGTTTGAATATGCGACTTATCATTCAACTGGGTCTAGTTACGCCTAACAAGTGAGCTAGATATTGGGATAGATCTCCATATCGTGTTTTATATTATTGGACCAATAGGATCACAAATAACGTTCTATCTTTATCTTTAAATTAAGAGCTTAGTTGGACCGGCAAGTGACCCATAATGTTTCAACAAGTATGTTCTTGATTAATTGATAAAGATTTGAACAGTATATAAAATACCGTAAACAGTAAGTGGGTAAACTCCCGATGGGCTAGGGTTTATCAAGATCACCATTGCTTTAATCCCTAGATAGATTATAATTAAACTAAAAGGATTCTTTATTCGGATACGTTAATTGTGATAGGATTCAACGTGTCTAGGTCTTAGGATGATGTCCCGCCTAAGTCTTAAGAATGATATGCCGCTTCGAGATAAGAAATCATTGCACTAAATAAACAAAACAACATTTAATCGGATTTAATATGGCTAATACGGTTTTCTATCATTTGGCTTGTACCATTCTTTTATCTTCTGATTGTTTTCTTGCATGTTTGTTGTGTTTAGAATTGATTATTGTCACCATAAAACCTATGCCAGTCTCTCAGGCTAAAACCCCCCAATCCTATTAGAAAACGTATATAGCATAGGTTTAACAAGTAATTAGAATTAACTTAAGTAGAGTAATTAAAATACAGATAGATTATAAGGTTAACGACCTCGCTCTTAGTGTTCGACACCCTACTTACCAACGAAGCTATATCTTGATCGGGTACACTGCCCATTAGAGTGTTGTTTTTAGGTATAGTCGGCATAAAATAAATAGTAAAACTTGATACCTAAAACAACCTACACGACGACACATCAAGTTTTTGGCGCCGTTGCCGGGGAGTGAAAAAGTTTAACCTTTAATTTTATTAGTATTTCAAACCATTAGTTTAGAATAATTTAATTAGTGCAATTTAATTCTGTTTGTAATTAATTTAATTGTGTGATTTAATTGTGTGTTTAAATTCCCGCATTATTTAATTGTTTTCTAAGTATTATGTTCTGATAGATCAACAGATACGTCGTATCCACCAGTTGGATACGACGTATCAACCTTTCCACTCAGAACAGCGTATTGATCTCTACAGTCTAAAAAATGTATCTGTTCTTTCAAACAATACGGCGTATTCTGTATAATCAATATGATGTACAGACCTTCAGCAGACCATACGGCGTATTCAAATTAATTAAATATGGCGTATTGATCATCTGATACAGTAACAGTGTTTCGAATTTGATTTCCTGTTTTAAGTGTTCTCTCTCCTAAGGGCACATCATACTAATCATTTGTACTTATTTTTAGGAATTCGATTGACGATGACAAAACAAAACGACTATATCTTTGTTACCCGAAAAAACTACATCTCTGATGATAACGAAGGGAGAATGATCGAGAGAAATTTTGTTGAGATACAGGGAACATTTCTAGTCAAGATACGAGATAATACTTTCAATGAGGCAATTGGAGAAAACGTGTTTAAGCACATTAATAAATTTCTCGAAGTAGTTAGGCCAATCAAAATTAATAGGGTAAGTCAAGACCGATTTAGGCTTAGCATCTTCCCTATTTCACTCGCAGGTGCCGTAGGTGAATGGTTTAAAAAGGATTGTATAGGCTCAGTTACTACTTGGGAAGATTTGGTAGAAAAGTTCATTCAAAAATTCTACCAACCTTCTGATGACAATGAAGAAATTGAAGTTGAGGAGTGATTAATTGATGATTATACCTTTTTAAATATATATAAATAAATATAAAATATAAATATAAAATACTTATAAATATATAAATATAAGGATAAGAATCAAAAATCTCTCAATGTAGTAAACCGGGAGTATGATTCTCGGGTCGTTATCCCCAACGAGGAATGCAATTGAAAGTCGAGAGTCGTTTTGATAATCGATGCTTGAATGGAACAAGATTATGATTGGTTATCTAAAACTACGGGAAAATTCAGGCAAACACTTAAAAACAATTAAGGGAAAACAAATTTTAACTAAAAACGCAAACCGGGAATCCTAAAACGCGACCTAAAAACCCTAAATTATCAAAATTAAGTCCTAAAATGATCTTTTTGAATTTATTAAGTCTTAATTGACTAAAATGCTAGAACAAAGAAAACTAGACCAAAAACGGAAAAGATTAGGGCTTAAAAACACATAATTAAAAACTAATTTCTAAATTTAAATTAAAAGGCTAAAAATGAAATTTAAAATCTAAAAATGATAAAAATGATTTTAAACGTTGTAAACCTAAAACTATTTATTCTAAATCTAAAAACTATTTTTTTGTATTTTTCTGATTAATTAAACTATTTTTAAATGATTTTCTAAAATTTTAAATTACGAAAATTAAAGAAAAATAACAAATGACTTTAGAAAAATCTGAAATTTTTTACAAAAGTCCTAAATGTTATAAAGATCCTAGGAAAATTAAGATGGTTAAGCCAGCTTATCGAAAAAGCTACGAAAAAGCTTCGAATTAGTTATAAGAAAAAGGGGTGAAAACGTGTATGTATATAGACTATGCAAGAACTAACAGAGAAGTCCCAGGGGTGCTTGTGGTAGTGAGTGTTGGTGTATAAAACGTTTGGTGAATAGGGGTGAGGTCCCGGGTTTGAGCCTTGCTCACCTGGGACTTCCCCTAATTCCCAAATGTTTTTTAAAAGCCATATTTTTACAACTTTTTAAAAGACTAAAAAACACTTTTTACAAAAACACTTTTTTATAAACCAAAAATAAGCACAAAATAAGCTGTTAAAGAGGACAGAATA
>BQNB010084128.1:5888-24078 GCA_026074375.1 Tanacetum coccineum
ATTACAACATTAACTAATTAAAGACCGAAGCTCCATCGTAGAGTGACCAAACTTCCTTGTTCGACTCAATAAATTGAGGATAACAACCTTTCATGGAATTAGGGTTTAGAGGTATACAATAACGGTTTAATGCCCGTTTTGATATAACGTTATGAATGGTACATTATAAGAATAATGTACTTTGTAATATGAATATGATGATATTGACTTGACATGTTATGAAGACAGTATTTCCATAGATAGGTTGCGTGAGCTCGTCTACTTTAGTTATGTAAGTTACATGACATACTGAGATATTGACAATGCAAGTAATGTAATAAAGCGAAAAATTTCCTCGTACAATTGTGATCATAGTAAAATAGGTTGATGAAAATGCTTGAGTTGTTATAAAAAATGAAAAAAAATGAATAATAATTATAAACTGTTGGCTGATAAAAGTTTGCTGTATCTTGCCGGCTCACAACCGATGTTACAGCCTTCTAAAGAAAGCCCATAGTAAGAATAAAAAACTGAGAATGATAAAAGTTTGCTGCATCTTGCCGGCTCACAACCGATGTTGCAGCCTTCTAAAAGGTCGAGGGTTACAATTGTATCATGGTTATGTTTAATATTAAATGTGAATTAATAAATATAAGATCTCTTTTTGTTAAATTTAAATATGCTTTTGAACTTAGACTTTCATTTTAAGTTTTTCTAAATAAGCTATGTGTAAACGGGAAACCTAAGAGTCTTTGAAACAAAAGGTCTGTGAGTCCCGATACTAGTCTCTGTGGGGTGTCAAAAGCCTGGTCACTTAGCCGCAAGGTTGGGATGTGCCGAGACGAAAGTCGCTACATGGGATGATCTCGCCTTGAAACTCATTATTCTCGGGTGGAACATGAAACATAGAATTTTGCAAAACGTTGAAATTCAAAATGGCACATTCACCTAATATATAATAATTTTCGGGAGTGAAAAGTATATAAGTTGCAAATATGAGTAGTGTTAGCATCCATTCTTGTATTTAACGGTGATTTTATTTTAAGCTTAGTTTGGAATAAGTAAAAAGTCGGGGACGATGAATTTATCTTTTTGGAGCATTTTAGGATTAAAGTGCGTCTTGTTCTATGACCCTAAAGTTATAAAAATAACAAAAGTCCGAACGTTCTAGTTAGTTGCAAAAAAGAAAAGAATGAAAAATACAAAATCAAAAAAATATAATTTTTTTTTAATTTTCTTTTATCATGTAGGTCCTAGGAAAAATAAATTTGCATCCGCAGGGTTATTTTTGAGAAATTTGGTTTTTTAAAGAACGGGATTCGGATCCCGGTTCTCATTTTTGCGTTTTAAGATTAATTCCCTTAATTTTCATGTTCCCGTAGACTTAGGTTTTCATTTTATGCCTTATTTATGCTTCCCGTAGATTTTTAAATTTGCCTTTTTATGCTTTCCCGTAGTTGTAAGTTTAACTTCCCGTGCCTTTTATTGTCTTTCCCGTAGATTTAAGTTTTCCTTAGTTAAATTTCCATAATTTCTCGTAGGATTTAGAAAACCCAATCAAATCCTTCTTCTATTCAAGCATCCAATTGTCAAACCAATAACGTAACCGTCAATTTCAGGCCTCGTTGGGAGAACAACCCAGGTCCGGTTTTAAACTTTGTGGATAGCGAAGTGAGAGACCGATACTTCCGGTTACTATACTACTACTATTGATATTATCCTATTTATTATATATTTATATATTTATTTATATATTTATATGTGTTAAAAAGGAACCTGTCAAGTTACCAAGTTAAAACATTTAGGAAAAAAAATCATATTTTATGTATCATGTATAAATCGCCATCCACGACCATGTATAAATCGCTGCCTAGAAAGATTGTATAAATCGCCGTCTCAAATGGATGTATAAATCGCCGTCTATGGTCCTGTGTATAAATCGTCGTCTATGGTCCTATGTATAAATCGCCGTCTAATGGGAATGTATAAATCGCCGTCCTTACGGAATGTATAAATCGCCGTCTAGATATGTGTATAAATGGCCATCCATAGAAACTTGTATAAATCGTCGTCTATTTAAGCGTGTATAAATCGTCGTCTATAGAAGCGTGTATAAATCGCTGTCTATAGAGTCGTGTATAAAACGCCGTCTATAAATTTTGATTTTTTCAAACTTTCATTTTTGGCACTTATACAACATAAACATTTAAACCAAGCATATTTAAGCATAATCTATCAGTTATAACAAGAATGAACCACAAAATTTTCATTTAGAGAAAATAACGAGTAAATTATCACTCATTTGAATCAAAGTCACAAAATTTGCATACAAGACATGGATATTCTCACTCAAATGCATTCACAAAGGCATACTAGCTCATCTTAAACACAAACCCATAAACTTTTTCAAGTCTTTCCCAAAAACCTAATTTTTCGTGACCAAGAATCAAGCAAAACATACTCATATCTTAACCCTATTAAAAACTGCTATAACCGAGTAACCTACACACGTTGAGCATCAAAAACCCTCAACTAATTTTAGATTTGGTCAACATTTGATTTTCACTAACCCTAAACCAAATTCTAGTGATATCAAGCAATAAATCATGTTAAAACCTAATTCCTTTTGGGTATGAGTTGTTTACATAGCAATGAACATATTAGTAGTTTACCTCTAGTCTTGAAAAGCACTGGTTTTGTTGATCTTGAGTGTGATGATTTTCTAGAGAGGGAGGGAAAAAAATTTAAGTGTGTTTGTGTGTCTGTGTGAGTCACGAGGGAGAGAAGGGGTATTTGTGTTAATAACTTTACAAGTTTGGCACAAATGCCCCTTAAACTCTTATCTCCTTTGCATATTTTCTTAATAAGTTTTCTAAGGCATAATATAGATTCACTAATGGCATAATTAGTCTCTAAAGTTTACCCTACAATGCCTAGCTACTTATTTTTTACTATTTACTCCCCAAAGACATAAACACATAACATTTAAGGCACAAATAGGATAAAGTTAATTAACTCCCCTTTAATTGTTAACTTGTTATTGTTTAAAACCTTTTTCCATTTATTCCTTGATAATTTTGAAGAAGAAATTTGACATTTTCTCCCCCTCAAACAATGACTCGTTTTCTATTTAAAGAGTTGTTGTCATTGTTTGAGTGGTCAAATGCCTTGAAAAATCATTTTCTGATGAATTACTGAGATGATTATTTTATTTTTGAAAATCAACACCATGAAAAATAAGATTTCTCGTATTTTGACACATATGCGTACTGACATGTACATTTATGGATAAAGAAAGCGCGGGTTGTGTTGCAAAGTAAACACAAGCCTTTGAATGAATATGAAGTAATTCATTCTTGAGAAAATTAAATTTCCTGTTATTAGGCAAAGTTTTTATTTTAAAAATACTCGCCTTTAAGATTCTGACCGGGTTGTTATCTGAAATAATAACAAGCCATATGACATATTTTCTATTTGAACTTTATTTACAGCTTTGTGCCATTATTGAATGACAATTCTAAAGCCGTAAATATTATCGATGCTAGAAAACATGTCATCAAAAACTATTTTTGTATTTTTCTGATTTTTTAATTTTTAATTTTCTTTTTTGAAAAATTTATATAAAATGAAAAATATTTTTTGTTTTTATGTTTTTCATATATACATATAATACATAGGATATATTACAAGTTAACACCGTTACTCATTTTCTTCCTCTGTCAGACGTTTAAGCGTTTTCAGGGACATGCTTCTCATACCGAGCATTTCAATCAAGAAGTTGAATCTTTCTCGCGGCAAGGGTTTGGTGAAGATGTCAGCCAGTTGATATTCCGTCCGAACAAAGTAGAGTTCCACTATTCCATTCTCCACCTGCTCCTTTATAAAATGGCAGCGTACATCTATGTGCTTTGCTCTTGAGTGTTAAATGTTGTTGCAGCATAGAGCAATTGCACTTTTGTTGTTGTAGTACAGAGGAATCTTATTGAATTGAAAGCCATAATCTGTTAGCTGTGAACGCATCCATAGGATTTGAGCACAACACCCAGATAAGGCAATATGTTCAGCCTCTGTACTCGAGATCGCAACACTCTTTTGCTTCTTGGAAGACCAGCGAACAAGTTTGTCACCTAAGAATAGAGCGCTTCCTGATGTACTTTGTCTAGTGTCCTGACACCCTGCGTGATCTGCGTCTGAATATGCTGTTAGAGACATATCAGTATCCTTCGAGTACCAGATACTTATGTTAATGGTTCCCTTTAGGTATCGAAAGATCCGTTTAACCGCATTTAAGTGCTTTTCGGTAGGCTTTGCCTGATACGGGGCACATAAGCAGACTACATAAATAAGGTCGGGTCTACTAGATGTCAAATACACGAGGGATCCAATCATGCCACGGTAAAGTGTAGCATCAACTGGTGTCCCATGTAGATCTTCATCTAGTTTATTCTTTTCCACCATAGGCGTGTCTACAGAATCACTAGTTAGCAAATCATATTTTTTAATTATTTCAGAAGCATATTTTAACTGGTTTAGAAAGATATCTTTAGGACTTTGAGAAATTTGTAATCCTAAAAAGAATGACATCTGCCCCATCATCGACATCTTAAACTTAGTGGTCATCAGATTAGCAAACTCATTACACAAAGCAGTATTAGTAGATGCAAATATTATATCGTCAACATAAATTTATACCAGTAATAAGTCGTTTCCCGCTTTCCTTGTGAAGAGTGTTGGATCCACTACACCTTTGGAGAAATGTTGTGAAATGAGGAAACTTGACAGCATGTCGTACCATGCACGTGGTGCTTGTTTGAGACCGTAGAGGGCCTTTTTAAGCTTGTACACATGCGATGGGTTGTCCTGATCAACAAATTCTTCTAGTTTAGAACCGTAGACCTCTTCTTTGAGCTCACCATTTAAGAAAGCCATTTTGACGTCCATTTGGAAGATTGTCATATTCTTGTTGGCTGCATTTGCTACGAAGATACGGATTGCCTATATTCTTGCAATTGGTGCAAATGATTCCTCAAAATTGATACCCTCCTCTTACCTGAATCCATGAGCAACTAATCTTGCCTCATTCTTTAGTACCCTACCAAATTCGTTTGTCTTGACCTTGTAAATCCATTTTAGTTTGATCAACATGACTTTGTCTGGACACGACACCAATTCTCAAACTTCTAGCCTTTCAAATTCATGAATTTCTTCTTGCATTGCATCGATCCATGACGGTTTGGTCATTACTTGTTTGAATTTCTTTGGTTCTACAGAAGTTAGGAAGGAATCAAAATAACACCACATGGCGTCAGATTCGAGTTGCTTTCTCGTGGAATCAGAACAAGAAGGATCACCGATCACGTTTTCTATTAGATGATCCTTAGTCCATCTACTAAGGTAATCAAATGGAGTGTGTGATGGTCTAACATTCGATGACGATCCATGAGAAGTCGAGTCTTCATGAAGAGATTCATGAAGTTTTTGGTGATTCTTCAAAACCTTGAGAAATAATTAGAGAATGTTCTTGTTCTTGTGTTGATGGAATACTTGTTGATGGTACATATAGGTTAATTGATGTAGACACAGGTGATTCAGTTGTATCAACAGTTCTTGGTGCAGCAGCTACTAGAACTAGAGAAACAGCAATGGTTGGAGGATTGAAGTATTCATCGAATATTGGTTGGAACAAAGGATCCAAATCATCTCTATTTGGTGGATTACAAGGTTGTTGAGGAATAGAGTTTGGAACGAGTCTTGAACTGGTTGTTGCAGGAGTCATAGATTGAAGCCCGGGTCCTGAACCGAATTGTTCAGAAGCCATTGTTGTTAGCTCATCGAACGTCACATGAATTGTTTCCATAATTTTCCAGGTTCTTCTGTATAGATTCTGAAAGCTTTCTTTGCAGGCGCGTATCCAACAAAAATACCAATATCAGCCTTTGCATTTAGTTTACCCAAATCCTCACTGTCATTGGTCGGATAACAGAGTGAACCAAAGACATGAAGAAACGATAAATCTGGCTTTTTGTCGTGCATCAGCTCATAAGGAGTTTTGTTGTAGGGAAGACGGATCAAAGAACGGTTTTGGGTATAACAAGCTGTGTTGATTGCTTAGGCCCATAAAAACAAAGGAGCTTTTGAAAATATCAACAATGTGCGAGCAACTTCCACAAGAGTTCAGTTTCGTCTTTCGACAATGCCATTCTGTTGAGGAGTGCGAGCAATAGAAGTTTGATACGAAATGTCAACATTTTCATAGAAATCACGAAGAGTTTGATTGACAAATTCCGTTCCATTATGTGTTCTAACATTATGTACTGTGGCATTTAAACGAACTTGAATATTTTTGATGCACTTGATGATAGCTTCAGGAGCTTCATTCTTTGATCTCAAGAATCTGACCCAAGTTAATCGTGAGTAATCGTCAACAATCACTAAGATATACTTTTCCCGTTAATACTCTCCATACGCATCGGGCCACAAAGATCCATATACAAAAGATATAGTTTCTCTTGATTAGTGTCTATAGCCTTGGGTTGATGAGAGGATTTCTTAATTTTTTCAAATGCACATGAAGAACATAGATGATCTTTCTGAAATTTAAATTTTGGAATGCCTCGAGCAAGACCGTCTTTAACTAGCTTGTTAAGAGTACCAAAGTTGAGATGCGGTAACCGACGATGCCATAACCAGCTCTTAGTCTTTAATGCTATTGATAGAAGACAGATCAGAGAAGTCTTTAGCATGTCATCAAGAAAAATTATGTACAAATTTGTGTCTCTGGATCCTAAAAGTAGATCAACACCTTCTAAATTTTGAATAAAGCAAGTGTTTTTTCGAAAAGCGATTTCAAGATCCGCGTCACAAAATTGTCCAACAGAAAACAAGTTATGTCCAAGCCCCTCAACATAGTACACCCTTGAGATAATTACGTTCCCTAGCTGATAGTCACCATAACCTATTATCTTTGTAACTTGGTCGTTTCTGAATCGAATAGTTCTAAAAAATTTAATGACGAAGTTCATAAGCTGAGAGCGATTCCCTGTTATATGTTTTGAACATTCAGAGTCCAAATACCATAGAACAATCTGGACAACCTATCATTGACAAGAGAAGAATAAGATAGAACATCTGTAGCATTGGATCCCCATAAATGATTGGGTTCCAAGTTGTTAGCAATCTTATATTCTACAATCTTAGCTTTTTTACTCGAACCTACTAATTTTATTTGTTTGGGTCTCCTACTATAGACTTTAATCTCTAGTTTTGGTGTTTTAACTGAATTAAAAGTGGTTTCCTTAAGATGCATTATTTTCTTGGGAGTGATCCTAGTTAAAGGGAACGAGTTACCAACTATAGTGAAAAATCTTCTTGTTGGTTTCCACTTAAGTCCTACATCAGTGAACACTTTACCCATAGGTTTCTAAGCTTTTTGCACTTGGCTTTTCTTTGACTTGCTTAGATATTCAGAATAAACCTCAACACATGATAAGTCACCAACATATGATTATTAGAACCAAATAAGCACTAAATAAGCGAATCTAAATGAGATCTAAAACACTAACGAGCAATAAACTAACATGAAACTATTTTAGCATCAATAAGCAACGAAATTCAACAACTAGAAATTTAAACAAGCTAAATTAGTTGAACGATTCATATCAAAACTAAAATACGCAAATTAGCAAACGGATATTTCTCTTAAACAACATAAGCTCATATGAAATCGAATAAGCTATTTAGAAATTCTAAAAATCTGATTTAAAGATGTTTTGAAAAAAAACTAGATTGACTAAAAGGCAATAATAAGATAAACCCGAGCTTATCTTAGCTTATTGAACTCAAACGTGTTTAAAATCCTATTAGAAATAATCGAATAAGCTAGTCAAAGCTTTTAGATTCAATTCTTTAAGATTTCAATTCAGTTTGAACAGAATAAGCTTAAGAAATAAGCTAAGAGAAAATAACTTATGTTATAAGCTATAGGAAAAGTAGATGACAATATTAAACCACACAAACTTTTATTAAAAAACTTATAATCCTATTACATGATATCCTATAAGGTGTTTAATAAGCTTGTACAATAAGTTCTAAACCTATAACAAACTAATAAGCTAAGCTTTTAAGCTAAAAGCAGAATAATAAGCTGGAAAACTAAAGTTGTAAACTAAATATATAAAATGAAAAGTGGTATCCAGTGAGGGGGAGCGGGTTAGTGTATAAAATAGAGCCGGGGGTAAAGGAGTAATTTTGTGTCCCAATCATTATGATGTTGATGAAAAACCATCTTGCTCCCATCAAGAGCACACTGATTTAAGAGAGGATCCAACCGATCATAACGCGCCACGTGTCACTTTGGTTGCTTCAATTGTACGCAGCAAAACTCCTCCTGTTTGATCAATTTTCGTTAAATGAATTGAGAGTTGAGGAAATAATACAAAATGCTCGCCACTGTAAAATTGTCATTCGTCCACATATGGTATGCTTTGATCACTGACAATGCCCATTTTAATTATGAACACATGGCTGAACGTCACGTGACGTCACTCAACCCCATAAATCAAATTTGCTACTTGGATTAATTTGGGCTTTTGTTTGGCTTTTACGTAATTTGGCTGGTCCGGCCCATAATATGGGTTACGGGTTGGCCCAATAAAATCCGAAGGCACCGTTGGACTCGTTTTCTCGCGCTCTTTTCAATGGCATGCTCGAGGACTTTTCACGACTTTGTCTTGATCTTGAATATTAAAGCACTCTTGATCGAAACGAACCCGCAAATACTCGTTTTTGCATTGTTTTCAATCCGTTTTACCTGCAAGACATAAAAATACCAAACAAACATATTTGCAATATAATTAAGCATATTTTAGTATTTTTAGTCCATTTTATAGTGTTTTACTAGGTTATAAAGATGTGTGTTTTAGCACACATCAAATTCCTCCACACTAAGCCATTGTTGGTCTCACACGCAATGTTTATAAAACAAACCCGAAAATAAATAATTTTATCCCCCTTTAACTTATGACCCCTCACAATGAAACAAGAACAGAAAATGTCCATTAAGAAGGTTCAAAAATCATTTAATTTGCAAGCACCCCCATTTTAACCACTTATTCAATAAAAGATAAAAACTAAGATAAATTGTTTATTAAATTCATTTAAGAGGCATAAAAACGGGAGTTCATCATCCTTGACTTTTCACAATCCTCAAACTAAGCTTAAAACGAAATCACATCAAATATAAGATTAGATGCTAACACTACTCATAAATGCTAATTGTGTAAACGCAGCTACTTTTCGCTCCCTTATTCCTAATTCCTCTAAGGATTTTATTATTATTATTGATGACAAATAAATTAAGGCCTTATTATTATAAAGTAAGCCCGGTTTAGACCATAATTAGTTTGAAATCCTTTCCTAAAGAGACGATATGGTAAGAATAAGGTCCACATTAAGGTTCTAATTTCGCATGATTTAGGGGTTATCCTTTTTATTTCATCCGAAACAACTCAACTACGAGCCAGAGACGGAGGCTTTATTTAGATAACCCCGGAGTCGAAATTTGGCTTTATTATTATTATTATTATTGCAACATTATTAAACCTTGATCCTTTAAACAACTGCCACATCGGTATGCGAGCCAACCATGGTCTAGGAGTCTCATTTCGACCTCGGTGATCCTCGACCTTTTTGAAGGCTGAAACATCGGTTGTGAGCTTGCAAGATGCATGAAACTTTTATCAGTCTCGGATTATTATTCTTACTATGGGCCTTCTTTTGAAGACTGCCACATTGGTTGTGAGCCGGCAAGAGGCAGTAAACTTTTATCAGCCCACAGTTTTTATTATTATTATTACCTCCACCCTTTAAACGACTACCACATCGGTTGTGAGCCGGCAAGAGGTAGTGGTCTTATTTCGGCTTCGGTTTATTACATAATTATTATTATAGCCAAATTTCAAGTCTTGTGGTCTTTTAACTACCTAGACAACGGTAGCGAGCCGTCAGGAACCGGTAGCCTATTTCCTCACAACACTGACAAAACCTCGATGTGTACCTTACTTTCACCAGAAGGAATCTCTATGAAGGAATTTAAACTAAGAATCGCAAAAACCAAAGTAACTTTATTTTTAGCAATTATATTAACTTTATTAAGCTGATGGGAGCAAAAAGCCACAATTAACTCTCTATGTAACTCTAAAGAGATCCACCTACTCCACGCTTACATCTAACTTACTAATTTAACTATCTATCATTTTTCGTTCTTTGCAAAATTTTAAAATTAAGCAAATGCTTAGTCTCGAAAGCTAAGGGGAAAGCTAGAGTTCAAAACTCGATCAAGTCAAAAATTTCCTTAGTTCTACGGGCCTACTTATTCCTATATTTTTATATTTTCATCATTTTTTTACTAATAAAGCAGTGAAAATTTTAAAATTTTGGTCAAAACGAGGATGCGTGGGAACACATATAGGCACATGTATGATCACATTTCGATAGAAATCCCCCCCCCCCACACTTAGATGGAACCTGGCTTCAATGTTCACAAGTATCGGGTTTTACCCCTACACTTAGGAAGAAAAAAGGCAAATGCAAAAAATTCCAAGTGTGAAAGGGGAAACACAATATATATACATGATCAGGATTGAGGATTCCAAAATAAGTAAAAGATTGAAGACCGGCTGATTGGAGGATTGAAAACAAGCATGGGTCTTCATGATCTTAAGGAATCCTGCAAAAATGAGCACCCCAAACCATAGAAAGAAGCACGCCCCGAACTTGGCTATAAATAAAACAATTATTATTTTATTAAGAAAATAGAAAGAAGAAAAGACACGGTTGCCTCTCGAGAAGCGCTTGTTTTTGAGCAAGTCATCTAGTCTTTGACTCCCCCCGAATTTCTTTGTCCTTGGGGTGAAAAAACTTGCCGGAAGGATTCGGTCATCAATGAATTTCACTTAAAATATGACATTTATTGATTAAGAGATTATTAATCAGAAGATGTGGAGATTTTCTCATGAAAGAGAAAATTCCATTGATAAGAAGATGCCGGGATCGAAAACTTTATCTTCATTTCTGGAGGGAAATGAAAGAAAAGTGTCGATCTCAGAAGGATCAGTCAGAAAAAGAGAATTACTGACGAATGAGATAGTAGGAAAATCGTCTAGTGGAAATATATGAAATCTCTTAGATTGGACTCTTTTGATAATGAATATTCCAGGATCAAAAATCATGTCTTTATTTCCAGAAGGAAATAAGACTAAAAGATCGATCTCAGAAAATTCTTCAGAAAAAGTGGAGTCACAATCGGATAGGAGGAGAGGAAAATCATTAAGCTTAGGACTCGTAAGTTCCTTGGTTGAATCTTTAGATATATTTTCTTCAAAAAGTATAGTCAACTCTCCTAGGTCGGGCTTAATATCGAAGTAAAATCGATCATACTCCGGTGGAGATGTGATGTGAGCGAGTTCATCGGCGAACTCCTCATGATGAGAATCACTCCTATCGGCAAGAGGAAATGGATTAATCGAAAGATCAAAGATAAACTAATCATATTTAGGAAGAGAAGGATCAGAATGAGAAGTGGTACTGCCACTACTCTTCTCTTCAATATGATCGACATCAAAACAGATTGATTCGTATTCTGGAAGAGAATGATTAGAATGAGAAGTGGTACTGCCACTACTCTTCTCTTCAATATCAAAGCAAAATGTTTCATAATCAGGTAGAGAATCATCAGAATGAGAAAGAAGGGTGTTGGTCTCCTCCAAGGGAGAGTCATTATCCTCGAAGGGAGTAGGAAGTAGGAAGAGAGACTCGACCACAGAATCAGAAGAGGAAGTGGGATTGCCACTCAAAGAATGAATTGGTTTCTGAATATCTAACACTCCAAAAGGTTCATCCTCATCACTTTCATCAGAGTCTGAATAGTAAACGGTGTTAGGATGACCTGGTCCTGGTTGATGTTGAACACTTTGAATAGTGTATGCAGTTTGCTTTCCAAGGACCTCAATTTGTGCACTCAACGCGGAAGTAGTCTCAGAATAATAAGCACTCACACCAGTGGTAGTGTCATAATACACTTCGGCGTCCCACTGAAAATGATGTTGTGTCATATTCTCGATCAAATCATATGCCTCTTGAGGAGTCTTCCGCATGAAATTACCGCCGGCAGCCACCATAAATCTTTCTTGGTCAATCATCGTAATTCCATTGTAAAAAGTAAGGATTTGATTAAGAAACAAAATTCTATGGTCGGGACATTTTCGCAAACAAGTTTTAAATCTTTCCCAAGCTTCATATACTGATTCGGTAGGCAATTGCCGGAAATTAAGAATTTCTTTTCTAAGTTGCAACTTTCTCGAATATGGAAAGTATTTTGAAAGAAACATGAAACCATCTCTTCCCAAGTAAGAAAAATAATGAGTTTTTAAGAGTATAAAAGCTCAGTTCAGCTTCGTGGGTTAAAGAGAATGGGAAAAGATTTAGACTGATGCTGTCTTGAGAAACTCCATTTTGCTTCATGAATTGAGTGATAGATAAGTACTTGTTTAAGTGCTCGTTTGCATCTTCATCTCGAAATCCATGGAATTGGCAATTCTGTCGAAGCAGCCGAACCATATGATTTTTTAATACAAAATCGGTTCCCGGAGCGGTTGTCAGAGCCATAGGACCTCCTCTATCGATGAGTGACGGTCGATAAAAATCCTCCATGGTCCGAGGATCATGGGAATGAAAGATAAAGAGATAAGAATTAAACATTTGAGAGGATAACGAAGATTTTTTATTTACTTATTTACATATATACATAATATATTTTTTTTGATGAAATTTAATTATTTTTGGGTTTTTTATTTAGAAAATAAAATGAAAATATTTTTGGTATTTTAAAATTTTTATATAAAAGAAAATAAAATAAAATAGAAAAAGAAAATATTTTTGGATTTTTATATTTTTATAAGTACGAAAATAAACTTTCAAAAGAGAGGATCTTCAAGGCACTAACTTCTAACACCGCGTGTAGATCGTACACCTCTCCCCGGCAACGGCGCCATTTTGATATTCGTTCAAACACGTGTCGTAGTAATATATAGTATTTCCCGTTAGATAAGAAAATTACTTTAGGAAAAGTAATAGTCTATCCTTCGGATGTCGTATCCCAGCGAGAGATGAATAGAAATCCACGAAAGCGTTTTGTTTGATGCTCGAATATCGAATATTTTTTATTTTGATTTTAAAACTAAAGATAGCGATAAACTAGATTCAACTAATTAATAAGCAAGCTAATAAGATTAAAAAAATATATGAAGAAAAATATGATTGTCAAGTAAAAGTGAAGAGATTCTTAAGTGTGAAGTTTTAGATCTTAATGATGAACTAATCTTCGTCTAATAAATCAAATCCTCAAAACGTTGGCTTAATATTGAAAACGATTTTTTATCAAGAAATTAATTACTAATTTAACGCCTACTTAATCTTACGGCTTTTGCCCGTTCGACAAAATAAAACACTAAATTAAATAATTTTTGCAAATTATTACTCACTAATCACTTATTAAATTTCACACCTAATTCACTAAACACAATTTACTTAACAAGCATAAAAATAAGCTACTCGCTACGCATAATGATCAAATAAGCAAAACTAAACATTTAAACTAAGCTACACTAATAAATTGAAAAAAAGATAGAAAAAGAAACCGAATTGAAGAGCCGCAGCAATAATGAAACCACTCATTTAATAAGCTAAAAAAATAATCAAATTCTATCTAGCACATTAAACCCGTAAGCTCCACGCCTCATGAGTAGACCGGTACAAAAAACAACATAAAAATATATATATAAAACTGTTAACAGTAAACACATTTAAATCACAAATTGCGAATTTCATTACATCTGTTTTTAACGAAACGCAGGTCCAAGGTTGAAGCCCAAGTTCCTAATGCAACCAACTAAAATAAGTCTAAATCGTGGCCCAATTTAATTTTCTACAAACGAATCGCACCCTAATTCAAACGCAGGCCCAAGATCAATTTAAACTTGAACACAAATTTCATCCCATATGTCTATTCTGTTGACGCCTAATGAATTTAGTTGAAATAAGCTCCAGTAAATAAGCAATCATGCATTAAGCTTAGATATTCAGAATAAACCTCAACACATGATAAGTCACCAACATATGATTATTAGAACAAATAAGACACTAAATAAGCGAATCTAAATGAGATCAAAAACACAACGAGCAATTCAGCTAACATGGAAAACTATGTTAGCATCCAATAAGCATTGAAATTCAACAACTAGAAATTTAAACAAGCTAAATTACTTGAACGATTCATATCGAAACTAAAATAAGCAATTACAAGCAAACGATTTATTTTTCCCTCTTAAACAACATAACTCAAAAGAAATCGAATAAGCTATTTAGTAATTCTAAAAATCTAATTTAAAGAATGTTTTTGAAAAAAACTAATTGACTAAAGAGGCATAATAAAGCTAAACCCGAGCTATCTTAGCATATTGAACTCAAAACATTTTGTTTGTGCTTAAATCCTATTAGAAATAATCAAATAAGCTAGTCAAAGCTTATAGATTCAAATCTTTAAGATTTCAAATCAGTTTGAACAGAATAAGCTCGAGAAATAAGCTAAGAGAGAATAACTTATATTATAAGCTATAGGAAAAGTATATGAGAATATTAAACCACACAAACTTTTATTAAAAAACTTATAATCATATTACATGATATCCTATAAGCTGTTTAATAAGCTTGTACAATAAGTTCTAAACTTATAACAAACTAATAAGCTAAGCTTTTAAGCTAAAAGCGGAATAATAAGCTTGAAAACTAAAGTTGTAAACTAAATATATAAAATGAAATGTGGTATCCAGTGAGGGGGAGCGGGTTGTGTATATACAGGAGCCAGGGGGTAAAGATGTAGTTTTCATCCCAATCATTTGGATGTTGATGAGCCAATCATTGGCTCCCAATCATGAGCACACGGATTAAGAGAGGATCCAACCGGTCATAACGCGCCACGTGTCACTTTGGTTGCTTTAATTGTACATAGCATACTCCCTCCGTTTGATCAATTTCTTTGAAAATGAATTGAGAGTTGAGAAATAATACAAATGCTCTGCCACGTGTGCAATTGTCATTCTTCCTTCATATGGTAATGCGTTGTCACGTGACTATGCCCATTTAATTTCGAAGCACATGGGTTGACGTCAGCGTGACGTCACCCAACCCCATAAATCAGATTTGCTATTTGGATTAATTTGGGCTTTTGTTGGGCTTTTACTTAATTTGGCTGATCTGGCCCATAAAATGGGTTACGGGTTGGCCCATTAAAATTCGAGGGCATCGTTGGACTCGTTTTCTCGCGCTCTTTTCAATGGCATGCTCGGAGACTCTTCACGCTTGTGTTCCTTGATCTTGAAATTAAAGCCACTCTCGATCGAAACAAACATCGCAAATACCCGTTTTTGCAATTGTTTACCAATCCGTTTTACTTGCAAGACATAAAAATACCAAGCAAACATATTTGCAATATAATTAAGCATATTTTAGTATTTTTAGTCCATTTTATAGTGTTTTACTGGGTTATAAAGATGTGTGTTTTAGCACACATCAAGTTTCATCCTTTGATCTCAAAAATTTGATCCCAAGTTATATCCTATGACGTGAATAATCGTCAAACAATCACCAAGATATACTTTTCCCGTTAATACTCTCCACACGTATCAAGCCACAAAGATCCATATGCAAAAGATACAGATTCTCTTGATTAGTGTCTTCAGCCTTGGGTTGATGAGATGATTTCTTGCTTTTTTCCTAATGCACATGCAGAACATAGATGATCTTTCTGAAATTTAAGTTTTGGAATGCCTCGTGCAAGACCGTCTTTAGCTAGCTTGTTAAGAGTATTTAGAGTTGAGATGGGCGATAACCGATGTGCCATAACCAGCTCTTAGTCTTTGATGCTTTTGATAGAAGACAGATCGAAGAAGTCTTTAGCATGTCATCAAGAGAAATTGTGTACAATTTTGTGTCTCTGGATCCTGAAAGTAGATCAACACCGTCTAAATTCCGAATAAAGCAAGTGTTTTTCTGAAAAGCGACTTCAAGATCCGCGTCACAAAATTGTCCAACAGAAAACAAGTTATGTCCAAGTCCCTCAACATAGTACACCCTTAATATAATTACGTTCCACAGCTAATAGTCACCATACCCCATTATCTTTGCAACTTGGTCGTTTCCGAATAGACAGTTCCCAAAATTTACTAATGAAGTTCATGAGCTGAGAGCAGTTCCCTGTCATATGTTCTGAGCATCCGGAGTCCAGATACAAGAGAACATCTGACAACTGTCATTGAAAGAAAAGAAGAGATGGAAACCCTCTGTAGCATTGGATCCTCACAAATGATAGGTTTTTAAGTGTTAGCATTCTTAGATTCTACAATCTTAGCTTTTTTACTCGAACCTACAGTTTTTATTTGTTTGGGTCTCCTGCTATAGACTTTATTTCCTTGTTTTTGGTGTTTCAACTGAATTAGAAGTGGTTTCCTTAAGATGCACTATTTTCTTAGGAGTGATCCTAGTTAAAGGGTACGAGTTACCAACTATAGTGAAAAATCTTCTTGTTGGTTTCCACTTAAGTCCTACATCAGTGAACACTTTACCCGTAGGTTTCCAAATATTATGTACTTGTCTGTTCTTTGACTTAGATTTAGATTTAGCATGCATATTCACATCATTCACAAAATCAAGAAAACACACATCATGATTTGCATCAAACATACATTGCTTACATTAAACATAAATTAACTGAGAATTCGCATTTAACATAGTATGCTTAACATTGTCATTACAAATAGGTTCTTTAACACAATTCTTTTTATTTACTTTCCTAGGTTGGACTTCTACTTTATTCTTCCTATTGCTACTTATTTTTTGCAAGATCCTATCATTCTTTTTATTGCATGTAGGCTGTGATCTGCAAGTACTAGTAGAACACTTCAATCCTGTAAAAGACAACACAAGTGTGTTAGAATCAAACGTTTTAGATGGCTCTACCTGTTTGATGTTGCTTGAGGATATGAGAGGTTCATAAAACCTAACTTTCTTGACCTTGTTCATAGGTGTGATAACAACCTTTTTCTTACTAAGCTTAATCGCAATCTCGAACATATATAAGTGACTCTTAAATTCGTGTGGCATGCTTACCGGCAAGGACTAACGCATTACCTATATGCTGTTTTGCTTTAGCTTGTTCGACTATTCCTTGAAGTATGTCAGCTTGATCCTGAGTATGCTTAAGATAGTATATGTGAGCTTCCCTATTTTGCAATAACCTAGGAGCTAAAGGATCTACGTCTAGCTTAAACATGCCTGGAGAAACAGTGGTGGCAATTGGTATTTGTGAATCATTTTTAACTTGTTTCCCTTTTAAATTTCATAAATTGTTTTTCAGTGATGTAATCACAAAAACTTTGTCTTGAATTTGACATTTTAAATCCGCATTTTCCATAGACTTAGAGTTCAATTGAGCAATCAAAGAGTTATTTTCCATAGACTTAGAGTTCAATTGAGCAATCAAAGAGTCATCGTGTTCCTTAGAGAGAGCACGTGTCTTTTTAATTGAGTCAAATTGATCTTTGTAAATCTTTTTCAAATGCTCAATTTCTTTATGTAAACGCTCATTTTCAGAAAGTAATTTTGCCACACTATGCTCCAATTCGATGTTTATGGTCTCAATTTCATCCATTTCATGTTTGACTTTCTCTTCCTTGTCATTTTCTCTCATCGTTTTGATATGTTCCTTCAACTTATAGATTGTAGTGTCTTTAGCTTGTAACTGAGCTTTCAAATCATTATTTTCAAAATATTCTAGAATTTCAAGAGCATTTTGATTATTACTTAATGAATCCTTTTGAAATGCAATGTTTTTCATGTTGTGAATAACTTTTTGAAAGATCATTATACGCATTTTGTTTGTTTAAAAGCTTAGCATCAAGATCCACACACTTCACACAAGATTCACTTCTTTGCATGTCCACATTCACATTATCAAAAACAGCAATATAATTCATCACACATATCATAACATCTTGAGACATGATTTGTTGTAAGAGTTGATCATTTTCAAGAAAAAGTTCTTTCTTATGAATTTCAAAACATTGTTTGTCTACAAAATACTGTTGAACAGCAACTTCCA
>BQNB010084129.1:1629-28843 GCA_026074375.1 Tanacetum coccineum
GGATAATCGACTCACAGCCTCCCCGGCAACGGCGCCAAAAATTGATTAATAATATTTAAACTAAACCTTTTATATTTATAATATATAATAAGTATAATCTAAAGATAATCAATGAAACCGAGAAGTAGTATAGAATATTCCCGGGTGCCAAAAGATAAAACGTTAGTCGATTAGATTTGGATACTGGATTCCCAAAATGAAGTTGAGGATGTGAAACTCTTGTGGATGAAGGATAAAACTGCGAGCACGAGAGTCTTCACAATCCAGAAAATCCTGGATATACAACACAAAGCACACAAAACATGGACAAAACACGGGTAATGGAAAATGTAAGCCTCCTCACATAAAAACACTTATTTATTACTACTACTGATAAGCATGGGGTGCCTCCCACGAAGCGCTTGTTTAAGGTCGCTATGCTTGACCCGATCCCAGAATTTATTGGTCCATGGGGAATGTCTGGAGATCCGGAACTACCAATTGTGGTACGTCCCTTCCAAAGTAGTGCTTCAAACGATGACCATTTACTTTGAAATTTGGCATGGAGTTTTGGGATAACTCGACAGTGCCTTATGAAAAAACTTGGGTTACAGTGAATGGTCCACTCCAGCGGGTCTTAAGTTTGCCCGAGAAAATCTTCAATCTAGAGTTAAAGAGGAGGACTCGATCACCGACGTTGAAAACGCGATTTTTGATCTTGGAGTCATGGATTCTCTTTGTTTTCTCTTTATAGATCAAAGAGTTTTCATAGGCATGATCACGAAGTTCATTAAGTTCGTTGAGCTGAACTTTTCTGTGATCACCCGCGGTTTTGATATCAAAGTTTGTATGCTTAAGGGCCTAGTAAGCTTTGTGCTCTAACTCAACCGGTAGATGACATGCCTTTCCATATACAAGCTTGTACGGAGTGCACCCGATGGGTGTTTTGTAAGCTGTACGGAAGGCCCAGAGAGCGTCATCCAGTTTATCCGACCAAGAGGCACGATTTTCGCCCACGGTCCTTTCAAGAATTCGTTTCAAACCACGATTCGATACCTCAACCTGCCCACTTGTTTGTGGGTGATACGCGGTGGAGAGACGATGAGTGACTCCGTATTTAAGCATGACCTTTGCAAATTGGTCATTGCAAAAATGGGTTCCGCGATCACTTATGATTGCACGAGGGGCACCAAATCTGGAGAAGAGAGTAGAAGAGAGTTTTTAAGAAATTTAACAAACAACTCGGGCATCATTGGTGGGAGCGCTTTTTTGCTTCAACCCATTTTGAATAAATAATCGACTGTCACGAGTATTTAGTGTTTCCCTGATCTCGAAGACGGGAATGTCCCCATAAAATCAATGCCTCAAACTTGACGTTGACAAATGTCACAACGGGTGACAAAGTCATGGGCATCCTTGTAGATGGTGGGCCAATAGAATCCTGAATCAAAGATCTTTCTTGCTGTGTAATTGGCACCATAGTGTCCCCCAGTAGGTCCACTGTGGCAAGCTTTGAGAATGTCTAAAGCTTCTTGCCCAGAAACACAACGTCTGATCACTTGGTCAGCACAGTTTTTAAACAGAAAGGGATCATCCCAGAAATAATGCTTGACATCCTTGAAGAATTTATTTTTTTGTTGGGATGTCATTCCCTTGATAACGAATTTCCCCGCATGGTAGTTTGCAAAATCTGCAAACCATGGGGTACTATCATCTTTAAGAGCAATAGATCCAAGGGTTTCGAGAGGAAATGCTTCATTTATTTCCTTGTTCTCGAACTTATCTTGGTGAGGATTTTCCAGTCTTGAAAGATGATCTGCAGCAAGATTTTCTGCTCCTTTTTTGTCTCGAATTTCAATATCAAATTCTTGGAGCAATAGGATCCACCGCATGAGTCTTGCCTTAGCATCTTTTTTGGCAAAAAGATACTTGATGGCAGAATGGTCAGTATACACTATGCTTTTGGACATCACAAGATATGAACGGAATTTCTCAAAGGCATACACCACGGCAAGTAATTCTTTTTCGGTCGTAGTGTAATGAGTTTGAGCCTCGTTCATAGTCTTGCTAGCATAGTGTATAGGTTGAAAATGCTTGTTTTTTCTTTGCCCGAGGACTGCCCCAATTGCGAAGTCGCTAGCATCGCACATCAGTTCAAAGGGCAAGTCCCAGTCGGGAGCAATTAAGATCGGAGCCTCAGTCAATTTTCTTTTGAGTGTATTAAAGGAATCGATACACTCTTCAGAGAAGAAAAATGGAGTCTCTTTTTCAAGCAAATGAGTCATAGGACGGGCAATTTTCGAGAAGTCCTGAATGAATCGTCGGTAAAAACCGGCGTGCCCAAGGAAACTACGGACACCTTTGACAGAAGTCGGATGAGGGAGTTTAGCTATTACTTCGACTTTAGCTCTATCAACCTCAAGTCCAGACTTAGAAATTTTATGTCCGAGAACTATGCCTTCCTTTACCATGAAATGGCTCTTTTCCCAGTTTAAAGACAGATTGGTGTCTTCACACCGCTTCAACATTTTTTCTAAATGGGTTAGGCAAGTAGAAAATGAATCTCCAAAGACCGAAAAGTCATCCATAAATACTTCCATCGTTTTTTCAATCATATCGTGGAAGATTGCCATCATACATCTTAAGAAAAAGAAATTACTAAATATCTATTTTAATTTCTAGAAAATACAAATTAAATTGGAAAAATAAAGAAAAATGGTTTTTAACTACTAAAAAGGTGCAGAAATAAAATGATACAAAAATGCCCAATTTTTATAAAGCAATTGAACCCTAATTTTACTAATTAAAACCTAAAACCTAATTTTATTAAAACTAATTTTGAAAATATTAAAACTATTTTATTTAACTAAAAAGACAGGGTAGAAAGTGCAACAAATGAAAGTAAAGGGTAGGCGGGGTAACTAACTAAATTTTACACTATAATGAAAACAGACAACCTTTAACTATTGCAAAAGTACCAATTAAACCCTACGACTTAGCTTATTTTTAGCTTATCTAAAAAGTAAAAATTAGCAAAAACTTAAAACTGAAAAGTTATTCCTGAGCTAATACACTACAACTTTAATAAAAGCTCCTTGAACTTTTATCAACTAGATAAGCTAAAAATTAAGCTTCTAAAACTGTATTACAGAAACTAAGGATTTCCTTTGAAATTCCAACTTTTCTAAACTATGGCTTATATCTAGCTTATTACTAAATGAAAATAAAAACTAAAAGAAACTGAATGAAGCTTAAGATGTATACTAAAGATGTTTAAAAAGAAATAAGCTAAAAGTAAACAAAATTAACAAGAAATTTGATCTTAAAAAGCTAAGGTTCAGCTTAATAACTGTTGTTAAGCTATACCTAATAAGCTAAAAAGCTCAAAACTAAATCTTAGAAACTAAAATTTTGCAAATAAGCTATACTATGAATATTGAACAAACCTAGATAAAAGGATTTTGATAAAAACAACTAGAACTTAGAAATCAAAAAGAAAATCTTTGAAACTTAACTGCTGCTAGTACCACTCTTGCAGGAAAATAAGAACTAGACTAGATCTTCAAAACGGTTCACTATTGAGAAGTGCTTCTAGAATAAGAATGTCACCCTCCGGATCATAGTAAGTAGCATCAATTTCCCGTGAAATTGGCTCATCATCGACAGCTATAAAAGCATTTGCTTCTTCAAGAAGGAGAAAATCACTATCTCCGAAAGGAGTTAGTGTTGGTGAAGAATTTGAAACAATTGGATCGTAATCCGGAGAAGGATTACCGTATGCAACTGAATCAGAAAAACCTAAGACTTCTTGCGAGTATTCTTCACATGCCAATTCAATGACGTCGATTCGGTTTGCCGTCATATGATTGTAATTGGCCGTGTATCTCGAAGTTTGGTCTAGATTGAAGGTGATGGCCTCTTTGCCAACACGAAGGGTAATTTCACCTTCGTAAACATCTATTAATGCACGACTGGTCTTTAAGAAACTTCTCCCGAGAATTAAAGGTACTCGGGGGTCTGGTTCAAAATCAACGACCACAAAATCTGCCGGAAACTGGAACTTTCCCACCATTAAACGGACGTCTTTGGCAATACCGATTGGTTCAGTGATTGAACGGTCTGCTAGCTCTAGCGTCATGCAAGTTGGGGTTAGTTCGGGAAGAGAGAGATCTTTCCAGACGGAATATGGCATAAGATTAATGCTTGCGCCGAGATCGGCCAAGGCGTTGCATGTATTAATCCCAGAAAATTCACATGGAATGAGAAATTTAGGTAACTTGTTTAGGATGACTGCTGAGCAATTCTCGTTCAGAGGAGTTCTAGCCATTTCACTCAACTTCTCTTTGTTTCCGATTAAAGTTTTTAGAGTCGAGGCAAATTTCGGCATAAGGGTCAAGGCATCCGTAAAGCTAATTTCGAAACTCAAATCTCTAAAGATTTCGTAGAATTTCTCAATTTGATCGTTAGCTTTTTCACGGCGCCTTTCATCATTTCTTCTTGAAGGAAATGGAATTGATGTTCGTTGGTTAGGCATTGGAGCACTAACGGGATCAACAACTGGCTCGGAAGTTGGAGGTATTAACTCATTTTCTTCATTTTTCACAACGGTTATGCCTCCCTTCTTAGGGACACAATGAACCGGGCTTACCCAGGGGCTGTCAGAGATAGGGTAGATTAACCCTGCTGGCATCAGAAGTTGATAACTTATTGCTTAATAACCTCATGATTTTGGGGTTTTTACCACTTCTTTGTTGTTGAACTACGGGTTTGCATTTTTCCTCCATCAAAATCTTATGGGTGCAAAGCTGTGGGAATTTATTCCTTAATATCATAAAATCTTCCAAGCTATGCCGTTTTGTGTGACTTGAGAACCGTGATCAGGGCGGTTTTATCTCTTCTTTCAAGTTGTTTTTGCGATTATGACGTGGTAATTTGTCATCACCTTCCAAAAACGCATACTAAAGATGGATGGTAAGTCTTTGAGTGCAAGGTCGGGAGGATATTACATGAGATTTAGCTTTCAGGCACATTAATTTCACAAACTGGTGACGGAGGGAGATTTGGGTCACTATTGATCACACTTAACAACTCCTCAAGGTAAACAGTATCTCCCTCAGAATCATAGATGCCATCAACACCCGGTGGTATTGAATCATCATGTTCAAGAAATTCATCGATCTCTTCTATTAGAAAATCACTTCCTCCGAAGGGAGTGAAAGATGGAGAGCGAGAATCGATCGTAAGACCCGAAGTAGAAGTGGGATTGCCACTTTTAGAAATTTCAAGTACTTCTTGAACATATTCTTCACAAGCAATGTCAATAACATCGACTCGGTTAACTGTTTCAATGATATTGTAGGAGAGAGTTTTAGTATCACCAACTTTGAAAGTTACGGATTGGTCATCATGTCTAAGGGTCATTTGTTCACCGTGAACATCTATTAAGGCACGTGCCGTCCTCAAGAAAGGTCTTCCTAAGATTAAGGGAGCCCGAGGATCGGCAACGTAATCAACGACCACAAAATCGGCAGGAAAATGAATTTCCAACTCTTCCACCGGAAAATATCATCGGCGATGCGGTTGGGTGAAGTCGTTCGGGTCGCAAGTTCATGTATCTTTCGTGTTTTCGGTCAAAGCTGGGAGACTTAGTTCTTTCCAAATGGAGAGAGGCATTAGGTTGATGCTTGCACCGAGATCGGCTAAGGCTAAGCATTCGTTCATCTCCGGAAAATCCACACGGTATAAGAAATCTAACCGGGGTCTCCAAGTTTCTCGGGAAACTTTTTTAGGAATAACCGGCGAGCTATTCTCGTTTACAGGTGTCTTGTTACTCAATTATCTTATCCTTGTCATTGAGGAGCTTTTAAATTGGTGCAAATTTGGGCATGTGTAGTTAGTAGGAGGTCCCAGAAAATTAGCTCGAAATAGAGATTCCGAAAAATCTCCATAAATTTTGAAGCTAGAGATCGTTCTTTTTCACGGAAACATTTTCTTTGTTAGCCCCTTGAAGGATTCTAGCTAAGGTTGGTTTAGTTTTGGAACAACAAGGTCTCACCAATTCGCGTCATTTGTTTGGACCACCGGAGGTTGGATGTTTTCGGTGCTTGGTTGCATCGTATCCTTTGTCACCTCGGGTTCATTTTCCGTTTTTTTGGTAGGAGAAGAAGTTTGAGGTCCATTATAGGAAAAAACACCGCTTCGAGGTAGTGATTGCTTTACATCACTTTCGGGTTAGCATGGTGTTGCTTGGATGAGAACCGAGGCCCGAAGTAGAAGCAGTATTACTATTCACGATATTTGGTGATTAGAGGTCAGTTATATTTGCCATTTGATTTTGTTTTTGCATATTTTGCATAACCGCGTGATTAGCTTTAGTAGTGATCAATAATCGGACTTAGGGGGGGGGTGGGGGTAACCCAACCCCAAACTGGTGTTGGTATGAGCTGCAGGAGGGAGTGAGCTTGGTTGGTAGAGCTTGAAAATAGGGGGTTGATAATCTGTGGTTGGTAATCTTGTCCTTGATAGAAATTATTACCTCGATTTGGCTTCAAATTGTTTCCCCGATTTTGGTTGAAATTGATCACGATTTTGGTTGTTTGATGGTTTTGCATAGGTGGATAACCGGTTGGCGAGGTCGAATTTGGTTAGCAACCATCTGAGGTCGTAACTGGATTCTCTTGGTTGTAGTTAACTGCGGCCGGCTTGTGACCACGTAATTCTTGGATATTGTCACGATTGTCATTGGTTGTGGACAATTTTGGTAAGAATGACCACCAACGCAGTTACAAAACTTGGCTCAATCCGCTTTTACAGGTACGAGCGGGGTTTGGTTTTTTTTCTTCATCGAGAATCAATGCTCATTAACCATATCTTTTAGCTCTGCAACATCGGTATGAAATGCTGGGGGTAGAAAGAGTCATGTTACTCACTTTGGAAACAATGCCTTGCTTCGTGATTGACGAACTTTGGACTTGCTCTCGATGATTTTTAGACATTCTCGAGGCATTTTATCCAAAAAAGTTACCTCAGCAGCGTGAGTTTCATGATCTTTGATCTTTTGAATTTTGGGCATTATAGAAATGTATTCGAGTTGATGAATTCTGAAAACCCTATGATGTTGGGCTTCCCTAAGAAGATCATGAATCGGTCCCATGCGATCGTAAAACGTTTCATCAATTTTTGTTTGAAATCTCGTGATTTCATTCGAAGATTTGTTGTTTTAGTGGGAGGGCGAATTTGTTAATGAATTTCGAAAACAAGATCATCCATGTAAGATTTCGATCGGAGGGGGCTCTTTTTAAGCAAATATGGGCTGCTCACTTGAGGAAATTGGGAAAGCATAAGTTAACCGACGTATCGGGTCGTTTTCGGGAACTTTCATCGTAGAAAGTGTTTCTTGTTGAAATATCGGATGTGAGCATGTGGGTCTTCTTTATCATGTCTAAAAAATTGCTTGTTTTGGACAAGATTAAGTAGACCATGCTTGATCTCAAAGTTGTTCGCGGTGATCTCGGGAACAACGATCGCATCCTCGTAACCCTCGTGTTGGGCTGCTTCGAGCAATTGCGCAATAGTTCGATTATCGTCCAATCGTAAAAAACAAAACATCAATATGGGAGGATTGAAAGTTTCTTGAATTGTTATTTGGTTTCTCAAGATTTTGGTGATTCAACTGCAAGGTAGTCGGACTTGTGGTTTTTCGACGTTCTACGTGCTGAGAGAACGAGTGCGCATGCACAAAATAGAAATATAAAAAGAAAATTTACACTAATTTTTTTTTTTGGTTTTTTCAATGATTTATTCACAATGTATTTTACCGGACAATGAGATAAGACAACTTCAACCAAATAATCTACTTACTTCACGGTAGCTCTCAAAAAGATAAACGCACAGGTGAGCGGAGGAGTAGGAATAGCGCGAAAGCTTTATTTCTCCTTTCGGGTCCGTGTTCCTCGGAAACATTCCTTATACCCACTTTATAGTTTGTTTAACTTTTCAAGGTGAGCCGTACGTTGTAAGAGACACAAATGGCAAGTTTTTAAATCTTTTGTTCGAGTTGGGAACCAACAAGTTCACCGGAAGTTATTATGATAATACCTCAGTTGAGAATATTATATTTTGGTATTTTTACCAATTTGTGAATTTTATTTCTTTTTCTTTTTTATGGACAATGTTTTTATATTTTTGGTTTTTCTTTGGTTTTTATCTGATAATTATACTAATAAAAAAAATGAAAAATATTTTTGTATTTTTTTTTATATGTTTATAAAAGAAAATATTCACAGATTCAAACACAAATTGTCAAACGTAACGATAATCGTTTTCACAGCCTCCCCGGCAACGGCGCCAAAAATTGATTGTTAAATTTTATACTAAATATATTGAATATGATGATCAAATTAATATTATTAATAAGTCCTAAAAATAAAAGATCAATATAAAACCTGAGGAAGTTGTATAGAATGTTCCGGGTGTGTCGTTTATCCCATCGAGGCTGGGACTGGGAGAATCGATACAGTCGGAAGATTGGAGTTTGAATGAGAAAAATGATTTTGAGAGTTTGTGAAAAGTTTTAAATTAAAAAATAACAAAACAAAAACGTTTAAGAACACCTAAAAATTAGAAATTAAGCTAGAAAAGAGAGCACGAGTCCCGAACAAAAGGGGCTAAAACCTAAAAATTCAAAATTAACCTACTAAGAAATTTTCATTCTAAAAACTACTCTAGGAGACATATAACTAAGAATGAAAAAGAATAGACTAAAAACGGAGGTCGTTTGACAAAAACGATGTCAAGACAAAAAAACCGCACCCGGACCCGTTCTTTAAAAGTCAAAAAGTTATAAAAATGAAATTTTTATATTTTTCCTACAAACTATATGACTAAAGAAAATTTTCTAAAAAGGTAAAATATTTTTTTGATAATTTTTGAATTTTTTATGAATTTTTTAAAGTTTTAACTAAATTAAATTATAAAAAAATACTAAACGACCTTTAAAAAAATTCTGATTATTTTAATAAAAATACTTTACAATTGATTAACCTACGAAAATGAGAAAACTAAACATTTGCTTATAAAATAAGCTCCTAAATTAAGCTGTAAACAGCTTATGGCTTAATTGCCAAAAACGCCATTCCCTTAAAACCAAGGCCCTTGGGATTACAAAACGTAAAGTCCCGAGGGCGCTTGAACGGGTATGTGTGTGTACAAAAAGAGAGGTGTACGAGGGTAGAGACCCGGGTTCGAGTCTTGCTCACCCGGGTCACCCCTTGTCTCCTTTTTTTTTTTTTGGAAAAACTTTGTGAACCAAAGTTGTTAAGCTTATTGAGCTTAACAACTTTCAAAACTATGACTTTTTCTAAAAGCTTATAAATAAGCTTAAAATGAGCTTTTTAAAACGACAGCAACTTAAACAAGCTTAAAAGCTAAAAGTGGCTAAGACTTTTGGACATTTGTGAACTAATAAGCTAAAACTTGGGCTAAATAAGCTAAGAGGGGGCCTACACTAACCTAAATAAGCACTAAAGGTCTAAAGGTATTCGTCTATAAGCTAGAAAAAAGCTTATATACAGAAAGAAACTGAAAATTGAGCTTTAGGGGCATAATCAATAGCTAAAATTTTCCCTTTTTTTGGGCAGCGCTCACGACTGGTACGGCGCCCCCCTATCCCGGCGGGTGGCCGCTCATTTTAATACCGTGGCTTCATGGTTGTAATGTTACACACACACTATCTTGCATGCTGAGTACTTAGCATGATGCAGGGAATCATTGAGCTTTGAAGATTACCTTGTACGTACTATTTGTTCTCACAATTAGTCGCGATGTGTTCAACTGAGAATAACCTATATCGACATACTGCTTATCTTTGGTTTACCAGGTTGGGTTTCCTATCTAATTAGTGATAAGTTTGTACCAATCTGACAGCCTACTCCAGGATCCTCTAACAACTAGACGTAACATAAGCAGTTCTATACCTTATAAACTCAAATACGATGATGGATACAGAGGGAGAGTGAACTACCTACACCGAGGAAAACATCTTAGTCTTATTGTTATAATATTACTACGATATATTATAGATGTTAATTTGTTGTGAGTGATCGTTCGATTGGTTCTCTACTGTGAATACGAAACGGATTTGTATGATTATCTTCCAGATTGCTAGTTTGAGTTAGTCATTCACATACGTCCATTTACTACTTCAAGTATGGTAACAAGTCTGTCAGTTCCACGATCTGTTTAGATACAGCAAGGAAATATGATTGTACAATTATAAGACAAAAGTAACAACTGGAAGTCACTATGAGCTACGTGTGTTTAGTTCCTACAAGTGTATGGTCGTTAAGCTTGTGTGTGAGTGGACACAACAAGATACCATGCATTTTGTCGTTACTAACTAGACCCTTTTTACTCGGATTCTGATGCTTTATCTGATTTAAAGGGGTAGGCGATTCCTCTTCCCGTGTTTCATATCGGAAGTCCATAACTCATTCTAAACGTACACTCGTACCTTATTATTTAATAATTTCAAATTACCTCTTGTACAGTACAAGAATGCGTTCCACAAATTTACTGTATGTAGAATGATAATTCTGGTTACGCGGTGGATTTATAATTTACCCTTATTTAACTGATTAGAGGCGGTCCCCCCCACCCCCCCCCCCCGCAAGAGGGCCCCTACGGAAAAACTCTGTTATCAAGAAGTATCTATTAAAATTATATTATAATCTCTACTTAATCATTCAGGTGCATTACTATACGCGATTCTTCTCTAGTACCTTCAGGGAGTAGGTTGCTCAACATGAGCGATGTTCTAGTAGTGATTCTACACGAGCTTGATGTCGCACGCTACAGGTAGGTATCACTCAAGACATCTTATCGACTTCGGTGAGACAGGGAGATATGAACTACCCAATAATGTCCGACCTGAGTGATCCCATACAGAACGGTACTGGACTCGGTTAGAGTAAAGGCAAGTCCAAAAGTCTCGCACTGATGAGTCAACATAGCGTAGTTGAGATTATATACCATATCTTATGTACATTCCATATTTGTTAAAAGCTTCTCCACGTCTAAAATAATACTCAAGAAATTGTTTGATCATAGATAGATGTGACTTCAGAATACCAAAATCCAATTATATTTTACTAACACAAGCAGCGATTTATAACGGACCTTGTGATCGATAACTATTACGATTAGTGTATAGAAGTTACTTGGAAGAAAATCAATGGCTCTTAGATGACCATTAAGGTTTTCAAATTACAATATGTTACGATGAACGAGTAGTGAGGTACTATTAGACGCCAACTCACTATGTCTTAAGAAAAGTATAAATGCAGGCGTACCATTTGTATAACTCACGAATAGTTCTAATGATAAGCAGAGATAGATGCTGATTGTAGACATTACGTCACAACTTTCTGAAAGTAGCGTGTGTGCAATATTGAATTGACCATTGTAGAATGTCCTGCCCCACACCTCTTATCAAGTGTCTTAAAAAATTGGTTTGTGCGTTAATTAATATATTGTAATAGATACTTATCATATAATGAAGCGTTCCAGTTCTCCTGTCACGTCGTGAAATAGGTAGTCTATATAATACCTACTATATGACATAGTATTATCGACTGCTCTGCCCGTAAAGACTTAATTGCATCACTTAACGGAATATCAATACGCAAATTTAAGACCTTGGTTATTGCCCCCAGATTCTGACAGTAAAATGTGTCCTGTGACTGATGGGCACATAGTTATGGTGAAAACTGTCTATAGTATGTCGGATAATAATTATAATAGATTCTCTCATATCGCAGTGTTCCGTGATACCTATCTGAAACCCCACAATTCTAATCACACGAACAAGCTTCTAGATCGAAATACCCAATTGGGAGGCAATTACTTTCTATAAGTGACACAGTCTATGCTATTGTTACCAAGTTAAACGATAATGCTCAGAACTAAGTGTCAGGTAGTAGGAAAAGTGAATCTCTATTCACTTGTATTTTAATCGACACAAACTCCTGGAATGTTGATAGCGTAACAATAAAATATAGCTCACCTCATTTATCGTGACCTGCTTTTCAAAACTCAAATCCAATGCCATTCTCAACCATACTTGAACAAGCTTCAGGAATATATAGACTCTCAATGCATAATTACTATAGTGAAATCTTTCACACTATGTGAGAACGATCTTAAAGTTTACCTGATCGAAGAAACCAAGCTTAAAAAATGTCAGCGCATTAGAGATGTGTCAGGCTCTGATTTCATAGGTTAGTTAAAAGTAGATGAAATCAGTAACAGAATTGCCACTCAACATGAGATTTGTCGCAAAAGTTCTGTCAGCCACCATCAGTTACCCCTATACTAGAAATGGTGGTGAGTGACATGCTGTGTGTCACTCCGTCTAAGGCCTAACGAGCGTACAGTAGCTCGTTAAATAACTCGGGATATAAATGACTTGCTGCTTCGCTCTTACCGTTTGTATCAGTTGCATACTTAGACAAATGCTTATTGCCTCCTAAACGCTGTGTCTTCCCAATTCCTACGACAATGTGACATAATGTCATTTATAAAAAAATCAATTTCCCATATATGTTAAAACTCGCATGTACCTGTATGTCCAAAACATGAGGACTTAATAGACTCACATTAGTTGCCGAGACTCAAATAACTTAACTATTAAGATCACGGTAGAGACATACGTCTCTATTATGAAGGTACACAATGCGATCGACCATGTCACCAACCCCGCACAGTATCGTCCCCTCCCAGCATAATCTACCATACATCGTACTAGCCCGTCTATGATATACCTATAACATCCAAATGACTCGACTTCCCCCCACCCCCCCCCCCGCCGACATAGCCCACACCTCAGCAATGTTTGAAACAAAATTTAAATCGACTTTTATTAGCTTAGTTTCCCCTATGACAACTTTCCAAATGCACAGGCGTTGCGCATAGACCCTCGCGATTGTGCCCAACCACACTACGTGTCAATTGTGTCTCATTTTACACTTCTACGTTTTTCTCACGTCTACAACCGCCCCCCCCTAGACATCCAACTGTTACCAAACCATAACTGCATGTCGCCCCCCATTACCATTGCCCCAATGATGCAATATCATTTCCACCCATGGCGCGCTGATTTCACCCATCCGTGTTTCTTGGACCCGCAATATTATTTTGTACTAATCATTTTAATCAACTAGCCCATCCACCTGTCTCCTCGGCGAGTGATCGACCTCCCACTCATCAAAAACATATACTCCTATTTAGCGTACACTTCAATACCAAGTATCACTGACATAGACCACTCGCTCGACGCTCGCGAAATTGCTCAAGAATTTTTAGTACCTCACCCAAGCCGCCATGACTCGGACCGCTGACAAATCGAACCTTGGGGAGAATCGATGGATGAAGACACTGACTTCCAAGGGCGGTCTAAGATTTCCCTGTGTTAGAGATGGTGAAGATTAGCGTCAGGTCAATTTGAGACTTGCTTCGTGTTGGTGATTTATAACCACACTCATTGTGGAGGAACTACGTTATTTGGTTAGACTGTTATTTATCTTGTGGGGTACTTTGAGTTGATATATAATCTCGAGCACATTGTATATGAGTTTCATTATTAGAATATCAGCTCTCCGGGTGTGCATTATATTCAAACTTTTGAACCGTTACCTATTATTAGGCGACATTATTGATACAAACGTATGATTATTACCATTTTTAAGTAATGTTGTTGAGTGATTCCTGTTGTCCTTTATGATCTCTGAAGCAACTCTTACTTAAATATTACTACACCAAATACATTTGGGTGTCCGGGTCCAACCATACATATTCTACTAACTCTATGCTACCTTAAAACTCCTTGAAAATAGCGCGGGTAATTAATTCCACCACCTATCAAACACACATAACTCTACCAAAAAACAATACACTAACAATATAAGTCGAAAATACATCATCACTAAACATCTAACCTAACAACCCTCATCCCCTAATTAACAATTTTTCATATATTTTTCGGTTAACCGGTTTTTTTGGTGACACAATCACATTTAAGCTTTAGATTAAAGATCATTTATACATATAAACAAAGACAACAGTCACGGTGCAGTTGGAGATATGTAGAGACTAGCGCATGATGATAATTTTTGGTGTTTGTAGTATTCGTGAGTAATAATCAGACATTCATAAATGGTAGATATAATTTGGTCGATCAGGTTGCGGTGTTGATAACCGTAAATATTATAATTGTGACACTGAAATTATTCGTTTGATACGAGGATTAATAACCTCAACTTGAGTCGTAGAATGGGTGAGTGAGATGGATGTGCAATTGATAGTAGTGGTCAGTGTGTGTTGGTGTGGGTGTCAGGGTGGTAGTGGGAGGAGTGGAGGGAGGTTTGATAAAAAGTGTGATAGGTAATTTTAGCGCAGCAGGTATGTATGTTGGGCGAGTTGTGACTGGTGTAGAGGAAGTCTCTAAGCTTGTTAAAGCGTGTATTCCAAATATCAAGTGCCACGATGCTTACCAACAGGACCACCAATTAAGACTAAAATCCACACCCAATTCCACAATTACACCCTCAATCTACCGAAATCCGTAAGTATTCTATTAACGTGAGTCCTAGTTGTATTGGAATCTCCTCGCAATGCAACAAGGCTCAAAGTCACCCTGATAGGATGATTGAAATAAAGCACTGCGAGCTAAGTCTACACAGAAAGCTCGCAGGAGAACGATCGCGACCAGCACGTGGAACGTACACGTAAAATGAGCGTTAAGAGTAGAAGCAAACCATCAAGCAAGTAACATACCAAGTTTTGGATGGTTAAATCTATGAATTATCACAAAAAAATAAACTTTGTAATGTATATATTTATTCTTCTGGGTTTGTCCCCTTACATTGTCTCGCAGCTTCTAAATGGAATTGCCGATCATTAGCCGCCGCCAATAATACAATCAAGACTCCCTGTCCATCCACGACGAAAGATCTCCCTTAAATTAAGTCAAAAGGACCAACACAACAACTTACAAAACAAGAATAAAGCGTATAATAAACAAATCTTATCGCAGCTAAACCATAAACAACAAAATCAACATTAGGGCTCGCCCGCCCCCCCGCACCAACCACCGCGACCAACTACCCGTCGACTGCACCCCCACACTCCCCACATCCCTCCCTCTTCACCCAACATACCGGATTGTGGAGCAAGCCCTCGACCCACCACCAACCGCAATATATCTCCCGTCCTTCACCGCTGACCCTCAGGTCCCGGAGACCCCACCCGCATAGAAAGACCACGTTCCATAGCCCCCGATTTTCTTGGTTTTTGTACGCCAAGAGATGTCGACCTCTGCGATTGGGAAAGAATAGCGAATGCAACAACAATTGTTTAACTTTTACAAATGCCCCCCCACCCCCCCCAGCGCTAACGAGATAGAATGTAGTTTTTATGGTTATGTATCTCGAATCTAAGTCAGGATGTGACAATCCTCCGTATCGGGTGATTTTTGCAAGGGTGATTAGTGATATGTCGTGGCGTGTGATTAGCTAATGATATTGTGGGCGGTTGAGTGTGTTTAGCTAAATCACTGGGACGAAAACGAACCAAACGAAGCCTTTATTATTACCATTGTGTTCGAACATTGGATGTTTCGGGTTAGGACGTCACCTACGGCATGTAGGCCATTAATTTGGTATTCATACACGTCAAGATTCAGTGTCATGGGTACTGTAGGAAACGTACTCTCTTTTTTTGAGATGTTTGCATTTGATGATTATCATGAGGGGAGATCTTGCGGTCCTACACTATATACATTGTTAACATAAATTTTTGGAATTATTTTTGTGCGTGGATTTGACTATCATGCATATTTGATACAAATATGGTCCATTCATACATACGTGTTTTGTGAACTTTTGGGATTGAACATGGTCTGGCATATTGTACAATCTTTTTTGAATTATTATGACATTCATACATACAGTTTATGGAAATACAAGGTTTGAAACTGGTTCATGATGTTTTACAATGGTTTGATTTTTAAAAAAATGCATACATACATTTTGGGAAGGACATTTAAGGATTTTAATGGACATAAATCATTTGTATGATCTGTAGGAGAGCATGTTAATGTTAAAAGTTTTTTATAGGGTATGTGATGACACAGTGGACAAATTCATTTTATTGGATACTTATGTTCTAATTAACTAAAAACTATTGAACTCACCAACTTTATGTTGACATTTTTTAAGCATGTTTTTCTCAGGTAAATTTATATGCTCGGATTTCTTGAGTGCATTGGGTGCTCTATATATTTAGCTTTTCATTTGTGATGCAATTATGGGAATTTTGTCTATATCAAATTCAGTTTTTGATTAATTCAACGAGTATTACTTTTCAAACGACACTTAGAGGTCGTTCTCTTGTATCTAGCGCTGTGTGTATTTATGAGTGTAGCACACCAAGTGTATTCGCTGCGTTGTTGTATTTTTGGGGGTGTTACAGATGGTATTAGAGCACTGGCTTTAGAGAACTATGGATTGCAATATTTGTACCCTAGATATAGTCGTTGTCCACAAAAATTGCATCACAAGAAAACTTTTTCAAGTGCATACATGCTAATTGCTTATGTGCTTACGTTACGTGCTGCATTAAGTGCTTACGTGACATACATATATATAATATATATATGTGCTTGCATTCCTTTCGCGTATATCGTATTATTTATATAAGAATTTTTATATAAATACCAGAATATTTTTTAGACATTGTGTGGTGCACTATTGGTCTCATTCTTCTCGTCTCAGATCATATGTTGAGTTATACAGGTCTCATCTTGTTCCTTAGACTATTGTGAAGTTAATACAATGGTTCAATTTTACTTCTTAGACATTGTTGAGTTGCGGCCAATGGTCTCAGCTTCGTTCTCAGAATTGTAAGTTTAAACTATGGTCTCTATGATATATTATTTTCTTCATAACTTATATAATAGTATTACAACGAAGGGCCGCTTTATATTAATGTTTCAATGGATTTTGTTATGAATCTATATGTTACAAGGTCCCTTGTATAGGCGGAGTCTTGAAATAGGTGGGATTGATATGGTAATCGCTATGTTGACTCATTCATAGAGACTTTTACCTTGTTTACTCTAACCGAGTACTCATTACCTATCTTGAACTCTAGGTCGATATTATTGGGTAGTTTACTCCCTGTCTCCGAAGACGATTTTGGAACACTCGTCCCATACTCAGTAGAACACATACATCGTCATGTCAACCACCCTTGAAGGTTCATGAGAGAGAATGCGTTATTGCACATGGAAATTATTAAAGTAGGTATGATTTATAATTTATTTATTTGAAAGGAGTGGGTCGCTCTATTATCGTTAAATAAATATTTTATAAATCAACCGAACCATAAGTTTATCATTTCTTACATACATAAAATCTTGGACGCTTCTTATTTTTGTAAATAAGATTAATTATAAATGGAGTGGGGCTTAATGGTATCGATATGACAGGCGTTATGAACCTGAAATCGATAATCATCAGAATCCGTTAAAGGGTCTTGAGACACAGATGGCTGCTTTGCCAGCTCGCAGAATCTTAAGCTCACTTGGAATACCGTTATCTTCATTCTTAATGATTGGTACTTTGCAATTGCAAATCCTTGCGATCGTAAACTGTTCGTGGAACTGACAGACTTGTTACATTACTTGAGTTAATGGAGTTGATCATCCTCAAACTAGCTCAAACTGGGGTATCAAAATCGCCGTCTTATCGCATAAAGTCTTCCGTACGAGCTCATCTTATTTATTTGAGTTTTATTCTAGGATATTGTTTTCTCGGAGCGGTCCTCACCCTCTGTATACCATCACTATATTGTTATAGTATTGACGTTCTTTATGTTGCTGTTGTTGGGTGCATGGAGTGGTCCTGAATTGTAGACAGAAACTTTATTAACTAAGTGATGAAACCCACCTTAAACAAGATAAGCATATGTCGATATAGTATTCAGTTGAACTGCTCATTGCAGACAAATAGTACACAAATTTAAGTCATGATACTAATTAAGTACTGCCAAGTAGGTTGGGTACTTACATCCATAAGCCACGTTGAGGTGGATAAGCTCGTCATTAAAGAAAAAACAGGGGCAGAAACGAGACTCAGATCTCGGACCATTTAGGGAAACCTTATACACATACTCACGCGACTACACCTTTTCCTGAGGTTTTCACTATAATGAGACTTTCCCTATAACACGGTTAGATCAGTCATAAGATCTGTAATGATATATTTTGAGATACCCATATTGATGGATTAAATATCCTGGACAAACCTAGCCAAAATTTTTGGTAGGTTGAGAAGTGTAGAAACACCGAATTTTGCTGAATAAAGTTATCAGCGTCATGTTCAAATGGCTTAGTAAATCTTAAGTCTTGTTCCTAGTCACACTAAGCGGATAACACAGATTTAATCTCGGGACGAGATTTCTTTAAGGGGTAGGTACTGTAACATCCGAGAATTTTCGGATTTTTAAGATAACTATTTTACCCCTTTGACTTTTAGGTCTGGCTTGACTTACAAGAACAACCATCTAAATCACGTTTTCACGGCTCGGACCCTAAATTAATTCTATGAGAATCGACATTCTGGGACAACTTTTCAGTTTTTGCCCGAGGACCCTGGGAAGGAAACGAGCCGAAAGGGGCTAAAACAGCACCGCAAAATTTTTTTAAACAATATACAACGCGAACACACAAAAAATCAATGATATTTGTTTTTAAATTATCTGTATTTTTATTTAATAGAAAATATTAAATAAATTTGTCTCTTTTAATTAAAAGCGTTTGCGGTACGCAAATACTGAGATTGAAATATTGTTTTTTATTTCGGACTCAAGACGAACCAGTGTTCACAAATGAATAACAACAATATTTTATTAAATGTTATAAAATAGATTTATGGAACATTCATCGAGTAAAAATACTCATTTTTATCAGAAAAATGATCTCGGCAAAACAAATGGGCAAGTTTTCAAGAGTTGAATCATCCGTTAAGTCTTTCAAACGAGTCCCGAATCACTTTTATCAAAAAGTATATTAAAAAGTTACACATTCTACCCTCAATTATTAAAACTTGTCACTTTTAATTATAAGTTTTAATATAAATATAAAAGTTATTAACTTTTATTTCATTCTTTCATGTTATAACAAAAAAACACACACAACTCCTAGTTATCTTCTCAGTATTTTCGGCAACCGCCTGGCCACCTCCAGCCGCGCCGGCCAGACCTTATCCGGTGTCGGAATATTTTTCCGGCGAGTTTTCCGGCGAAGACCAAGAATACTCCTCACCTTTCGATCTATCCGATCCCACTACCACTCGCGGCCACGCGCCATTTTTCCCCTCCCCACTCCCCACCGTGACACCACCTCCACACCTACATCATCATCATCATCATCATCGTTTCACCATCGTCATACGCCATCTACATCATCATCATCATGATACCACCATCATCATCATCACAGACACTGCCGACCCCCCACCAAGGAGTGCGTTGAGTTTACTGTTCACGCCACCTAGGGTGCGGTTTGTGGTGTATATAGCACAAAAGGTGCAAAACAACTCACAGAAATGGGGTGTTTGTTTCGTTGTTGATACAAGCACCAAAAAGAGTGCGGGTGGGTTTGTAACACCAAAAAAGGTGCTTGCGTTTTGGTTCATAAAACCCAACCGGGCTGGTGTTTGGCTTTGGGTTATACACTCGACGGAGGGTTTGCGTTGGGATGGCAGTCAACCGCCACCATCAAGGGTTGCGTGGGTTGAGTCTTCCAAGAGATCCAAAGGTTCGTTGGTTCGTGGCGGTTCGGAACAGCCAGGGATGCTCTTATTGATGTGTTTTATTGTGCGTGGGTTGGGGTGTGCAGCCAAGAGAGGGTTGTATGTCGGGAGTGCGCTGGAATGAATAGTTAGCCGGGTTTGAGTGTGTATGTGTTGGTGTCTGAAAATCAGTAAGGGTGTGCGTGGGTTTGGGGGATAACACGGAACCATTGTTTGCGTTTGGTTTTGTTAGAGAAACAAGGGTGGCTGTGTTTGGTTGTGATTGTTTGCATCGCAAGGGTGCGTTGGTTTTTTGTGGGTTGCACCCGCCGTGAGTATGCGTTTGATTAGGTTTATTACCTACGGGTGTTCGCTTTTGGGGCTGTCTCTTTCGGGACAGCCGAGGTCCCGAGTATAGCCCCCACAATGGGTTGCATTTGTCTGCATAACAGCCAAGGGGGGTGGGTTGGTGGGGTTCGGGTCAGCCACCATGCAAGGGTGCGTTTGGTTTAGGTTGTAGCAGTAAGGGGTGTTTGTTTGTTGTAATTATTTAGGGTGCATTTGGTTTTTGTTTAGAAACAAAGGGTTCGGTTGGTTGTGGGTTCACAGCCGGGGGGGGGGGGGGGGGGGACTTTTGGGTGTTGTTTGGTAGCAAGCGGGGGAATTGCACGAGCATGGTTGTCGAAAATCACAGTGTGTGGGTTGGGTTGTTTCTTGTTATCTGATAGGGTGCGTTTGGTTTGTACTCCACGAAAAAGGGCAGGTTTTGGTTTAGCCGACGCGGCAAACGAATAATAACAAAAGGTTTTATAAAATATTAAAACCGGACAAATATTGATTGAGTGGTTATAATCGGTTAAATATATAATATTGTAATTGATTTAAATTAGTCTATAACGATATATATTATATGTCTTGTATCTAGGAAACGCGGACATTTGAGATATTGAGAAAGCGCATGATAATCACATATATATATATATTATATATTATACTACTATATATATATATAATATATATAATTTATTTATATTATATATATATTATATATTGATTTAAAGGAAATGAGAGTTTTACGGAAATGGGAAAACGATAAGATACGGGGAATTTCATGGCGAAGTTTACAATAACTTGTTTATATTTAGTATATGTTTTTCTAAAAGTTTTATATTATGTTTATAAACCGATAAATGGGCATCCCTAAAGTTATTTTTAAAAATATATTAAAGTTATAACTATACATAACTGACAACGGACGGAAAAGATCTATTTTCACATTAAAGACGACTGTTTTAGTATGGATTGTCAAAGAAATACGAAATATTATTTTAGTAAATTATTAGATATTCATTTTATAATTGGTTATAATACGATTTATCAACATTGGTTGTTTTTTATTCATAATGTTAAGACATGTGGTCTTCCATTATTCAAGGCTTTTTATTAATTAAATTGATTGTTTCAAACTATCTTGATTAATTAATTATCCACACTTATTATATAATACCTGCGATGGTATTATATACTTATCACTAATCTTTTGGACTTAATTGTTCCTTGTGCTATAAACTCACGGGTAGAAGCATATTAGGTTATTTTTCATCTTAATATATAAAGTTATATTATATTACACACGTGGGAATATTTCTAAATTTATTTATTTAACCAACACCAAACCATTACAACGTGAAATCTAAATCTTTATCAAAACGCGGTCGCGTTGATAGAACAATTCACTGGGAAACCCAAACATATTATCCTAGGCTAGTGGGACTTAGCCGTTAAGTTAAGTTGCTTCTTCTCGGTCAGACAGCTTCGTCTTCCGTTTGTATCGTGCATATTAGATGCCTATCTGCCAATCGTTCTTTCTATCATCAATGTGAGTGTTCATAGCCCCAATTTTACTTCGTTTTGGATAAGTGTTTTATATCTTGGGTATCGAGGGATGGCTTGTTACAATTCAATTACGTGATCGATTTAAAACTCGTTAGCGCGTAGTGGGATCATTTACAACTCGGTTGCATATCATGTTTACAAAGGATTTACGATGGTTGATTACTGTTTGGGTTAATACTCATTTATATATCTCGCGCGAGGAGATACAATACTTGGTCACACTCTTATGAAATCCGTGTGGAGTGAAGAAAATATTGCATTGGGTTTTAATAATTGGACGCACTGTGGTTAATTTTCATGATTTGCTTTCGTGTTGCCTAAGTAGCTGATAACCAAATTGTGCCCACTACCATGAACTGTTAATTCATTGAGGAGTGAGCAGGATGTATATAAATAGATCTATAGGAATTGAAAACTCCCCGTTCGGTGTGATTAGCTATCACTGGACAACGACGTATACAGGATAGAACCATAGGATGTTTAGGGTTCAGTATAGGACATCCACCACGGGAATGTAGGCCATTAATTTGGTATTCATACACGTCAAGCTTCAGTGTCATGGGCTTAGGAAACGTACTTACATTTTTGTGATGTTTGCATTTGATGCATTATCATAGGGGAGATCTTGCGGTCCTACACTTATACATTTAACATAAATATTTGGAATATTTTTGTGGTGGATTTGACTATCATGCATATTTTGAACAAATGTGGTCCATTCATACATACGTTTTTGTGACCCATATTGGGGATTGAACCTTGGTAAGGGACATTATTTTTCCACTCTTTGAATTTATGACATTTCCATACATACAGTTTATGGACATACATCGGTTTGAAACACGGTCATTGCAGGTTTTACATGGTTTGATTTCTAAAAAATCATCATACATTTTGAGAGGAACATTTAGGATTTTTATTGGTTCATACAATCATTTTATGATACTTGTAGGAGAAATGATCATTAACACGTTATATAGGGCACTGTGATGACGACAGTGCGACATAATTAATTAATTTGGAACTTATGTTCATACTTAAACTATACCTATGAAACCTCTCGCACCAAACTCTTATGTTGCTTTTTTTAAGCATGTATTTAGCTCAGGTAAATTATATGATCGGTTTCTTGATGTGCATTGGAGTCTATAACATTCAAGCTTTTTCATTGTGATGCAATTTTGGACATTTTGTTCTTTCAAATTCAGATGTTGATAAATCACGAGAATTTACTTTTTCAAACGACACTTCGAGGGCGTTTCTTGTATCTAGCGCTGTGTATTTAGAAGTTGCAACCCATAGTGTATCGCTGCGTTGTTGTATTTTGGGGGTGTTACAGGTACTCTAACCGAGATGCCTTGTCAATGGTGGACGATATGCCAGCTTTGGCAAAATAGAGGAAGGCAATCGAATCACCTGACTGACGTTAATAAGCTTCTGACGAAACAAGTATTGTCCACGAACTGAATTCAGAAAAATAGAAGAAGACACTTTACAAATTGACTGTAAAAGGGAAAATGATCCTAAAACCTTTTGTTAGAAGATTCCAGATGAATTACAATCCTATGCCCGGAAAATGGTGCAAACACCGGAAAACTCTTGGACAGCTTTCATCGGGGGTCTACTCGAAGGCATTGAAGGAAATGTTACACTGTCCTTAAACCTCAAACATTTGGAGGGAGGAAGGAAAGCCATTTACATAGCCAAAGGCTAATGGATCAAGTAACCAAGCATACTCCAGTGCAAGTATCAAGTGACAACAAATGAAAGTTTAACGACAAAAGAACTTTCAACAACAACTCCCGCAGCAACAACAACTACCGTAACACCAACACCAACAATCGCTACAATAATCATCAACTACAACAAAACCAAAGGCAAGAAGCCGTTAGAGCTTATGCTGTTACTCCATCTGGAAACAATAGGTATGCCGGAGACCTCCCTTTTGCAAGAGATGTAATCTCCATCACATCAGACCTTGTATTGGCAAATGTAATATTTGTAACAAGGTAGGCCATTTGAGCAAGAACTACCGAAACAAGAAGCCAGCCACTAGAAGTAATCAACTACCAGTGACAATTGTTTGTCATGCCTGTGGAGAAAAAGGGCATTATATAAATCAGTGCCGAAAAACCAACATCAATGCCCAATGAAGAGCCTACATGCTAAGAGATAGGAATGCTCATCAAGACCCGAATGTGGTTACGGGTACGTTTCTTCTAAATCAACATTTCGCCAAAGTATTGTTTGACTCTGGTGCTGATAAAAGCTTTATATCCATATCTCTTGCCTCTAAACTAAATAGTCCGTCTAATACAATAGATACCTTTTATGTTATCGAAATGGCCGACAGAAACTTAGTAAGCACAAACACCTCTTATCAAGGTGCACTTTTAACTTTGTTAAATCAACCTTTAAAAATTGATCTCATGCCTATTAAACTTGGTAGTTTCGATGTTGTCATTGGTATGGACTGGTTGTCTAATTATCATGCCAAAATTCTCTGTGACGAGAAAGTCATTCTCCTATCAATGGTGAAACGCTAATCATTCAAGGTGATCAAAGTAAAACTCGACTAAATCTCATATCCGTATAAAACCCGAAAGGTTATATCTTGAGGTTGTCAAGTTTCATGATCAAGTTATGGAAAAGAAATCAGACGAAGAAAAGACTAGAAAGATTATCCTCGTAGTCCAACTGAAATTTTTCAGATGTTTTTCTGAGATCAACCTGGTCTTCCTCCCATTCGTCAAGTAGAATTCCAAATCGACTTAATCCCCGGAGCAACGCCTGTAGCCCAAACACCTTATAGATTAGCTCATTCAGAAATGCATTGAGTTATATAAACAGGCTTTCAGGAATCCTGAGCAGGACAGGTTTCATTGACCATGTACCTCGCTCTCTTGGGGAGTTCCTGTTTTATTGTTAAAAGAAAGACAGATCTATTTAGAATGTGCATCGGGATTACCGAGAGTTGAATAGAACTCTACTCATAAGAGAAATCGTTACCCATTATCCCAGGAGCGCATGAGCGCTTATGTGATGCAACTGTCAAGGTTCAAGCGTTGTACTCAAAAATCGGATTTTTAAGGTCAGCTATCATCAACTAAGAGTAAGGGACGAAGATATTCCTAAGACTGCTTTCTTAGGATAAAAACAGATACAAAATATGAATTTAAGTCAGTGCCCATGTTGAAGTGTAAACAACGACCTGCTGTATTCATGGATCTCATGAATCGTGTGTGTAAACCATATTTGGACAAATTCCGTATAGTATTTATCGATGATATTCTTATCTATTCTCGTAACAAAGAAGAATACGCAAATCATCTGAGAATAGTCTTAGAATTAATCCAAAAAGAGAAATTGTATGCCAAGTTCTCTAAATGTGATTTCTGTATTCGTATCGTGCAATTTCTTGGACATCTCATTGATAGTCAAGGACTTCATGTTGACCCTGCCAAGATTGAAGCTGTTAAGAACTGGACATCTCCTACTACACCCATAGAAGTGCGTAAATTCTTAGGACTCGCTGGCTATTAACGAAGATTTATCAAAGGTTTTTCAAAAATTGCAAAGCCTTTGACTAAATTAACCCAGAAAAACAAGAATTATATCTTGGCGAAGAAAGAAACAAGAATCAGTTTACCAACTCCTTAAACAAAAAGTCTGTGAAGCACATATTTTAGCATTAAGAAGGATAACGATGACTTTGCGTTTTACTGTGATGCTTCTCTTCAAGTCTGGGAGCTGTATTAATGCAAGAGAAAAAGTCATTGCATTTACATCTCGGACAAACTCAACCTCACGAAGAAACTACACACCATTCATGATATTGAATTAGAGAGTGGTATTTGCTCTTAAAATCTGGAGACACTATCTATACGGTACAAAGTGTATAGTTTTCACTGATCACAAAAGCCTTCAACACATTCTTCGTCAAAAAGAATTGAATATGAGGCAACGCCGATGGTTAGAACTACTCGCAGATTATGATTGTGAGATTTGCTATTATCCTGGAAAGGTAAATGGTTAGAACTACTCGCAGAATATGAGGCAACGCCGATGGTTAGAACTACTGGCAGATGCCTTAAGCCGGAAGAAACAAATCAAACCACTCTGAGTTAGAGCATTGATCCTAACCGTTCATCCAAAATTACCATCTCAAATTCTCGAAGCTCAAAATGAAGCCCTCAAATAAGAAAACGTCAAAACCAAAAACCTACTAGGAATAGACAAATCATTTGAAATACGTCCTGACGGAACTCATTGTATGAAAAATCGAAGTTGGTTTCCACTTTTTGGCGGTTTAAGAGACTTGATCATGCATGAGTCTCATAAATCGAAATATTCTATTCACCCGGGTTCTGATAAAATGTACCATGATCTAAAGAAACTCTATTGGTGGCCTAACATGAAGGCAATCATCGCAGAATATGTTGGCAAATGTTTGACATGTTCTAGAGTTAAAGCAGAATGTCAAAAGCCATCCAGCTTATTGGTACAACCAGAAATTCCTATGTGGAAATGGGAAAGAATAACAATGGATTTTGTTTTAAAGCTACCCAAAACCTCAATTGGACATGACACCATCTAGGTCATCGTCGATCGTCTTACTAAATCCGCGCATTTCATTCCTATTCGAGCGACTGATAGTATGGAAACTCTTACAAGGTTATACATCAAAGAAATAGTCTCTCAACATGGCGTGCCAATCTCTATCATCTCGGATCGTGACAGTCATTTCAAATCCAGATTCTGGTAGTCATTGCAAAATGCTTTAGGTACTCAATTAGACATGAGTACAGCATATCACCCTGAAACCGATGGACAAAGTGAAAGAACCATCCAAACACTCGAAGACATGCTACGAGCTTGTGTCATAGATTTCGGAAAAGGATGGGATAAACATTTACCATTGGTAGAATTTTCATACAACAACAGTTATCATGCCAGTATCAAGGTAGCACCGTTCGAAGCACTTTATGGACGAAAGTATAGATCACCTGTTTGCTGGACTGAAGTTGGAGATTCTCAACTTACGGGACCAGAAATAATTCAAGAAACCACTGAAAAGATCGTACAAATTCGTCAACGCTTGCAAGCTGTCAGAGATCGATAAAGAAGTTACGCCAATGTAAGGCGAAAGCCTTTATAATTTCAAGTTGGCGATCGTGTTATGTTGAAAGTATCACATCGCAAGGGTATCTTTCGATTTGGAAAATGAGGAAAGCTTAATCCATGATACATTGGACCATTCAAAATTCTTGAACGAATTGGCCCAGTGGCATACAGACTAGAAAAACCAGTAGAAGTTATGGACCGTGAGATCAAGCAACTCAAGCAAAGTTATATTTCTATAATCAAAGTACGATGGAACTCTAAAAGAGGACCAGAGTTTACATGGGAACGTGAAGACGAAATTCATGCCAAATATCCTTATCTATTTTCAAACATCACTTCAAGTTCAATTAAATCTCGGGACGAGATTT
>BQNB010084130.1:0-28843 GCA_026074375.1 Tanacetum coccineum
TGTATATATACATATATACATGTGATGAGAAATCCAATTGCGCGTCTTTAAACCTTAACCCTTAGTATATTATATGAATATATATTATTTTCCGTCCGATCATAGCTTATGTCGAATATTTACCGAAAGTTACTATTTTTAGACCTTCCGTTTTTAGAACCAAACAGTGGTCTTCTTAAATATAATTAATTGAAATAATAGATCAACCGACCTTTAGTTTTGACCCGCTATGTCTTAATTTTAAAGCTGACAATCCTCGCGGCAAAGTAAAATGTCATTACGAACAACTTTCGTGTTTCGCCGGAAGGCTGAAACGGACTCGAAAGTGCTCAAATCGTCTAATTAATAGATCTGTCAGATTTAATATATTAAAATAACTTATTTTCTACTAAAGTATATATTTCGATTACACTCCAGTTTCTTCGTTATTTGGATTTAAAAGTCCCGTTTTATATCAAAACGTCCGTAAAAATATAATTTGTTATATTTTATAAACCAAAATCTAACTTTTCAAGGTCTCGAATCCCGAATCTCAAGTTCTGTTTTCTGCTCTTAATTACCCGTTATAAAACGCGCCAAAGTCCGTTTTTAGTTCAACTCTCGTCTAAAATACATCTAATTATCGCTTATAGATTTATATCAACCCCGTTTTAATATTTATAACATATTATACTTAGACCGCGCAAGTTTCAATATATTTCATCACATATAAATAAATTCGATAGAAATTAAACGAAATAATTTAATACTTTTGTGGTACAACCAACGCACCCTTTTTCGGCTGTTTCGCAGCCAACCCAAACACCCCGGCTGTTAATGACAGCCAAACGCACCCCTTGGCTGTGAACCCAAAAACCAACGCATCCCTTAGGTTTGAGACCCAAACCCGACGCACCCTTTTTGTCGCAAACCATGCCTGACGCACCCCGTGGTTGTTAACCCACAACCCGACGCATCCCGTGTGGCGTAAAACCACATAAACAAACACACCCTTGTGGTGTTTGACTGCCACCCAAACACACCCTCATGGCTGTTTACAGCCAACCAAACACACCCTAATTGATTTCTACATAAACCAAACGCTACCTTAGTGCGTTTCACAGCCAACCACGCACCCTTGGGTCGTTTATCATTTAAACCGGACGCACCCTTGGTAGTTTTTAAAACCGAACGCGCCCTTGTGGTGGTATTGTGGTGTTATGATGATGATGACGACGGTGGCGTCGGTGGGTGGTGGAGGCGCGTGTTATAGGGGATCGAGTAGATCGGTTGATGAGGTTCATCTTTGGTCTTGGCCGGAAAAGTCCGCCGGAAAAGTTTTCCGGCGGCGGCAATGGTGGCCGGCGGCGGCGGGAGCTCGCCGGAGAAGATGACCGGAATTTGGAGAGGGAGAGAGAGATGTAATGTGTGTGTATATGTATGAGATGTAAATGAAGTTTTAATATATAAATTTTTTATATATATAAAACTTTAATATCAAAATGTAATATGTTTAATAGTTGAGGGTTTGTTTTGTAAATATTTTACAGGGACCAAAAGTGAAAGTTTTGGGAAACTTTTATAATATATTGGTTCGGGACTCATTTGAGCGGCTTAACGAATGATTCAACGCACGAAACTTGCGCCATTGTTTTTCAAATCATTTTTCCGATAAAAATGAGTATTCGCTTGATAATATTTCATAAATATTTTATAACATTTAATAAAATATCTGTTATTCATTTTGCGAACCGGTTTTGCCTCGTCCGAAATAAAAATGGATTTAAGCTCGAGTATTCACGTTATCAACAACGCTTCTAATTAAAAATGATGAATAATTTATTTAATATTTTTATTAAATAAATACTGATAACTAAAATATCTGTTATTTATTTTGTGAACCGGTTACGCCTTGTCCAAAATAAAAATGGATTTCAACTCGAATATTCGCGTTATCAACAAACGCTTTTGAATAAAATGATAACTAATTTATTAAATACTTTATTAATAAAACTGATAATTAAATATATCTATTAATCAGTTCCGGGTCGGATACGCGTCGGTGCGTTTTTCCAAAACATTTCGGGCTGGTTTTAGCCCTCTTCTGCTTGTGTTTTAGGTCTCGGTAAAACTGAAAAAGTTGTCTGTGAATATCATTTCACATCAACTGTTAAGTCCGAGTACGTGAAAAACGGATTTAGATACGTTCTTATAAGTCAAGGTCGACCGCGACAAGTCAAAGGGTAAGATAGTTATCTAAAGTTCCGAAAATTACCGGATGTTACAAATTTCCATGAATCTGTCGCAGGCTATTTGATTCTGTCGAAGTGAATAAAGATGGCTGAAAGCCGCTTAATATTTTCCTCCAATATGCTCCACGAATTGTAGCTGAAATTAGTGATCCGGGTCAGGTTTAGTATGATGTTTACGACATTAAAAGTTTGGTTATGTGGTTTCATATACACGGAGTTATGATATTTTTATCAGTCAACTATGATATAGTTCGGTCTTATGATCACATATAGAACTTAACCCATTAATTCTGATATATACATTGAATAATTATTCATCTAAACAGAGGTGCTTACGGTCGTTGTAACTTAATTAACCGACACTAATTGCCTAAAACGCCTAAAAAATAGTACTCCGTATCTGATTCTTTTTTTTGAAATTAGTATCTAAATAGGTTCTATGATGAGTTGAAGTTGGTTTATGAATTTAAGGAAAATCCGAAAAGCCACTAACCTTCTCTTAATGTCTTATGAGCTTAGTGAATTGAGCTTATGAACTCAAATAACTATTTAAGCTCAAGATAGTGAGCCATTAAAACTGAGCACCACGTAAAAGCACTGAATTAAACTTTTTTTTCCGCCAATGCCTATTTTCATTCCAAATTCAGTAGTGATTTATTTTGTTCATTAGTGCTTAATTTTTTTTAAAAACATTATATTGGCACTGTTTATTTGCACTAAATTCCCCACATGATTGTAATAAATGCTGCCACTGTTTATTTGCAGCCACTTCCTTTTAACTCGACGGCCAAAGTTAATCGTATACAGTCGCGTGCTACAGAGAAAGAGCAGCATCAACTGCAGATCCCAACTACTGATCATTACATTCGGGCCTCTTCAGGTTTTACCTCAAACTTGGAATACTCGAAACTCACTATATGCTATTAAATTACGTACATAGTAGATTAGCAAATTTAGCCGATGAAACAGTTCGCTAAGATTGTTGATAGCTTGAAACATACAAGGATAAATGGTATTATAAAAGAAGTGAAGTCAATTTACTTAGTGCCAATTTTTACAAAAGAAACGATTTGTTACGTTAGGATTTGATTTTTGGATCGTTCTATATGGATTCGTGGTGGTTTCGGTATATCAGAGGTATTTTTGATCGAATTCGGCTTGTTAGTGGTTATTAGTGCTCGGATTCGGTATATTAGAGGTTATCATTGATTGGATTCGGTATTAAGAAACGGTTATTGTGAGCGGGAAATTTGAAAAAACTACGAAATTATATGCTGGTGAAAAAAAAGAAGCACGTGAACGGTCCGAACATGGGGATACTACTAAATACTACGTACTAACTGGAAATCATAAACATAAAAAGTTCTTTGAAAAGCAAACAAACTACGAGCTTAAGGCAGTAGCTAGTTAACAAATCACATGGATAAGAATTCCATAGCATTTATCGTAAATATTTTTATTAGTGCGGAGTCTAGTCTCCAACTGAGTCCTGATCAAAATTGTTCACAAAATCATATGGATAAGAATTCCATACATATTGAAGCATCAACACATTCGCCCTCTAACCAACTTATGACTTGTTTGTGTCTATTCATTATAATCTTGACTGTCTCTAGGATACGGAAATAATCGTAAAACAATGAAGACTGTTCCCCTTCAAGACCGTCTCTACCTACCCGGTACTGCCCCCATATGTTGCACAATGCCACCAATAATAAGATCAAACCCGCCAACAGATTTTACCAGTTTTTCAAGTTTGTGCGGGTCTAATGTTTTAACATCAGCCAAGTGGACAAGATTGCCCTTTTGATCTGTTTGCTGCCACCAGCTCTTCATGATATCTCTGTTAGCCTCTGAAATTTCCACTGAGACAACATTTTTTAAAGGAATCCTGAGCATGTGGAGAGCAACCTCAGCACCACCAATGCCCGAGAAGAGAGAGAGAACATTCATACCGTTCGGATATATGTCCTTCAATATTGAGAGATGATATGCCACTGTATCGACGTGGGGAATGAGGATATTAGATATAAGGTTGATATGATCCTCATGTGAATTGTTATATTTAGAAGAAACACTAATCCTATGGTGGAAGTTTAAAAAAGGAACGTAGTTTGCCGTAAATTATGTTTTTTTAACCACACGCAGCAATTCAACTGATATACTTAAGAATGGCTGAATTTGGGCTGTCTTATTATAGTTTAAGACCAGCAACTTATTAAAGTTTGCTACAAAACCTTCCATGGTCATTGAAGTGTTCTTGAAAGTTTTTAAACTTCGCTAAGTTCATACAATTTCAACTGGACATGACATTAATTTGTGTAATATTAAGATAAAATTAGCGTCGGCCGACCGTAGGCGTCAAAAGTACATTAGTTCTTATTTTGGAACAAAACGGTGTATATATATATAGACATGAACTAGGAAAAAGAATGAAATGAACATAAGAAAATAAGAAATTCTCACCTGAAATGAGTTACCAAGGGATTTATATATGTCCGGTTCTACTTATAACCTCCACCACTCGTATGGTTTTCTTGGAAACCCCAATACCATTTCAACCCATCCGGTTCAAGTAGCAAGTTAATTATTCCCTACCCAAACAAATCCATTTTTCAGCATTCCATATAACAGACATCTTGACATGGTCAGGATGGGTTGTCACCACATTTCATAGGAGCCTTCCTGATACCCTCGTTAATTTTGTGTTACACATAAGATGTTTTCACCAAGAAGAAAGTGTTTGGTGGGATAAGATTTAGACATAAGAGAAATTTAGTGTGGTGGCTAATGTTTAAGTATGAAATGTAATGAAGTAATGTTATGGTTATAGGAGTTTTAGTGGCCGGTTATCATTTTGTGTGTTGGGCCGAGCAGTGGTTTAGTATTAAAAATAGTGAGACTAAAAAATTTATGTTAATTTTGGACTACAATTTTTGTTTGTATCAAACCAAAACGAAACTAACTCAAAACTCACCTGGTTCGTGACTTATATCACGTGGGGTTTTTTCTACACGTTCTATGTTTGGCAAGAAGTTTTTAAGATTTTGGCAAGAAGTTTTTATGATTAGGGCGGTTAGCATTTAACTTTCAAAAATGATAGCTCATTTGGCAAGAAGCGTTTAGCATTTTTCTTTTTCTAAAAACATTACTTAAAGGAGTGTTTAACGTTACATTTAGCTTTTACACTTTATAGTTACATATATAACTACATTACCCAACACACTTATAAAATAAACAACTACGGCTCACAACTAATGTATTGTGAAAGGAAAATTTATATATGGGTTTGTCTAATGATAACGCTCAAATTATACATATTTTTATATGCGTTATCTAAGCTTTTATGCATACTTATTGGTTAAATATAAGAACTATCGGTATAGAATATAATATATTTGTCATTGTAGGTTCATGTGGTGTATCGTGGAAGAAAACGGAAGAAAACATAAAGATTTGAAGCTTAAACAAAGAAATAACTCAAGCTGAAAGCTTCGTGACACCTGTTCACTGTTTTGGTCATAACTCGGTCATATGAACTCCGTTTTACGCGATTTTGGCTTAAACGAAGAAATAACTCAAGCTGAAAGCTTCCCGACACCTGTTCACTGTTTTGGTCATAACTCGGTCATATGAACTCCGTTTTACCCGATTTTGGCGGCCACGCGAAGAGAATTCAATTATCTACAACTTCAGAAAAGTCCAAGTGCTGGAAATGCCCAAAACCTCCGGTTTTACACTAAAAAAAGGCGCACTTTACGAAGATGCAATTAATTTGCAAATTTAGACTAAAATCCATCCACATACATTCTCAACTTGGTCCCCAAGTAATCTCTAGCCTATAAATACAGCCTTTGGGAGCTTGGGACAAAATCATCTCATCATATATCATACACATACCATTCACAAGAAGAAGATCCAAGAAACTGTCAAAGTATGCCGCACTTATCACAAGTGCGCCACACTTTCCACCATCAAAAAGTACGTCGCACATTTTATTATGTACGCCGCAATTCCTATCAAGTTTAAGACAATTAAATGGAATTAAATGCTAATCACATTAACACCCTAAGTGCCCCACACAATTTATTATGTCCGTCGCACTTTTACCCCAAAATCAGCCTATAAATAGTGGACGAATTTTACCCCTTCCTTTTATACACCAAGGATAAACCCTAACAGACTTACAAAACGCGTAAAAGATAATGCATATCTTTTCCTATAATATCTCAAGCATATCTCTTAAACGGTACTAACTATTTTGTATTGACGGTACAAACTAATACTAACTAATACTAACAGTACAAACTATAACTATTGGTACTAACTTTATAACTAACGGTATTAAGTTAGGAAAACTATAATTCCCAACAATTGTTATGATCTTCATCTCTTTGATTATGGAGTAGTCGTTTTGTGTTTGTTTGGGCTATATGTGATCTTTGATATGGAGCATTTGGATATGTGTTTATTGAATTGGTAAAACATATTTTATATAAGAATATAGGCCGAAAGGGTTCTTTATATATGTGTTCTATCATTTCATCTAATATATCGGTTATAATAACTTGTAAAGGTCAAAAGGATTTGTTGTTATTAATCGATATAATCACCAGTTATACTTAAAGGCCGAAAGGATTTGTAACTTGTGATATCTTCATTTTCTAAACTTGTAAACACTATCCAAAACACTTCTATGTCTTAGTGATCATTGCCTAAACAAGCATGCTTTAATTCTTTGCTTGAATCATCTCTTAATTGCTTTCTTTACAATATTTAATTTATGCACGTTTTGGTTAATTTGATAAGTGACAGTCATTTTTGCCTTAGCACCTTAATTACAAACTATGAAAACTACAATTCTCTTGGGATGACCTGGACTTACCTAAACCTATACTATACACGAAAGGGTATACTTGCCCGAGTGTTGTGTTTTAGTAAAAATTGGTATTTCTATTATTATAAATTTAAAGCTTACAAAACACACATCAAGTTTTTGGCGTTGTTGACGGGGAATTTGTTTAAGTTGTTATCAGTTGGTTGCTTTTTTTGGTGCAATTTGTTTGCTTTAACGTCCTTAATTTCTGAAAATCTGTCTCCTGCTGCTGCTGTAAGTACGGCGCACATTTTTCTTTGTGCGCCGCACTTCCCTTGTTTCATTTGAAAATTTTTCCTCATAAACCTGTAGTACACTAGTTTTAACCTTAAAACTGCCGCACTTCCTGTCAATTGTTTCAGTTGTTTTAACAAACGATAAAAAACCTAAATTTCCAAAAAAGCCGGCGCACTTTTCCTAAAGTACGCCACACTTTTATCTAAGTAAAAAATATATCTTTTTATCTATTTATCCTTATTTTCTATATATACTAAAAACTAAAATATATCTAAAATATATATAAAAAATAAAAAGGTAAAAATATAAGTATATAGATAACAAAAATATTTACTTTATTTAGAATATTATCCTATTAGCCTTAATTATATAATATATAAAAATGTCTTTTTGCAAAATGCTTAACGTATGTATAAATCCATGATGTTTTGGAAAACAACTTGTAAATCTAATATATAAATTAAATAAAAATTTAATAACAAGGACTGGTAAGATTAAAACTATCCGAAAAGAATTTGTCGAGAACAAATCATTCAAATCTTCAACCCAACATCCTATCGTTAATGAATTTGTCGTCATAAATATACCTGAAGAGGATGTCAAAACAAAACAAAAGATTTTCGATTCTGATGATCAACCTATGTGGGAAAGTGCTAAGACTGTAGCACCAACTCCTAATTTTGCCATTGTTCAACCCAATGTTGATGACAACTTTGTTATCAATAGTACTCACTTGAAAATGATATTGGAAAATAAATTCGATAGCATTCTGCGGGCCGATCCGCATGACCACATCCGTGAATTTCTCTCAATCTGCTACATGTTCAAATATGGTGAAACTCAAAGTGAAGCTGTCAAGCTTTTAATATTTCCCTATTCCTTGTGCGATGAAGCTAAAACCAGGTTTAACAAACTTAATGAAGAGTCTATAACATCGTGGGATCAAATGAGAAGAGCTTTAATAAACAGATTCTTTCCACCTTCGTTATTTAACCGTCTTTTACTCAAAATTAGAAATTTCTCTCAAAACGTATGTGAAAGTCTAACCGAAGCCTGGTTAGGACTCAAGAACATGCTTCAAAAATTCCATGGGCATGATCTGACCAAAGGAGCTATTATTCATATATTCTATCATGGTCTAGACGAACCCACTCAAGAATTCTTGGACAGAACTGCTGGAGGAATCTTCCTCTACAAAAGTCCGAATCAAGCTTTTCAACTTCTTGAGGACAAAGTCCTTTTCAAACTTGATTGGTCTACTAAATCAAAAAACGATCATCATCAAAATTTTGTTGCTTTTGCTGATGGAAGTAATAATGATAATTCTCGATTAATGGAAAATTTGGAGGCTCTAACTATAAAAATGGATTCTCAATTCCAAACCTTAAAAGAAGAAATACAAGATATGCGTAACAAATATTATGACCTTAAAGATAACCACACTTCTAAAAACAACATGAACGATGACACGCCGATGTGTGAACATCATGAAGCAAATTACATCCAATTTGAAGGTTATCAAAACCGAAATTCTCAAGATTCGTACTCTCACCAATCCCATAATGATCCTAATTATTCCAAGAAATCACTCACAAAATTGATCAACGATGTGAAAAATGATCTCGAAGATTTTAAAAGCTGTATCCGTAGCATGAGAACTGTTTATAGTAAACTTTTTGACAAAGATGATGGTAAAACCACCAGTGTTTTACCTAAAAAAAGTCTAAAACCGTTGACCAAGAAGCGTAATCTAAAACTGATTTCAAAAAATCAATCACCAGATTCTTGAATGGTCAAAGAGTTTCAAATATGTTTGTCATGAACAATATTAACGATATAATTATAAAGATGAAACAAAATGAAAAGAATTGTCAAACTATATTTAAAAACTTGGAAAGAAAAATAGATGAGTGGGAGAAGTCTCAAAATGTCTTTTCAGAACAAACTAATAGGACTGAACCACCACCTCCTCCTCCAGCTTGCACTGAGCAAGTAAATTCTGTATTCACCGAGAGTGAAAAGTCCGATGACCCTCTGAATATTCAAAAAGATGCACCACCTCCTATCATCGTTAACAATAAAATCAAAAAAGATAAACCTTTTAAGACATCAAAAAAGGACTATTATGTGGTCAAATTAAAAGAATATCCATTCCGTGAGTACATACCAAAAATACCATACCCTTAATGTTTAAAAGTGGATCATTCTCATTTGAACCGTATCGTCAAGGAATCTTAAATAAAGATAATAATAATAATAATAATAGTAATAATAATAATAAACCTATAAATAAAAAATATATAAGCGCACAGGGCTCATATGTTTTGTACCGAACTACTGTATGCAAAAAGAAATTTAATAAACTTTGTAAGTGTGTTCGTTGGAATCCCTCACGAGATTATAACTCGTCCACTCGGGACACCGAGGGGTTTAAAGGCTTGCTGCATATGCTAAATGCAACTGTGGTGCCTATGAAAGTGTGCTTTATGTTAGTGCAAATATTACGATATTTAAACTAAACAAGTCATTTGGTTTTAATAATGACAAACAAGTAACTTGTAATACATAACGTAAAATGTGCAAGTTACGCGTGATCACAACTCATCAACGCATATACTCATCAACACCTCTCGACGTCTCGAGTCTACTCATGCTTCAACAAAAGGTATGAATATGTTTGTCAAGTTGCATTATGATCAACTTATTTAACAAACCATTAAAAAAGATTAACAAGTAATTAATCACGTTAGAGAATAGGACAAAACTTAATTACTTAACTAACTAGAATAAGATCTTTCTTCTAGAAGCAATCTTCCATATTAGGAAACAATCTTGGAAGATCAAAACATGTCTAACCATATTAGATAATAGGACAAAATAATTAGGGAATAAAGACAAAACTAATTATTCTTATTAAACCATTTTTGGAAACAAATCTTACAAGATCTTTTCATATCTAGAAAATCTTACCATTTTAATTTTAAGCTTGATTTTCCTTCTAGAATAAAATCTAATCAGATTTTATAAGTACATTAAGGATCTAAGCAAAAGATTTAAAAAGATTTAAAAAGATTTCTTACAATTTTGAAATTGGACCGTGCGACCCACGGATCCACCTAAAAGACAGACGGATCCACCATCCCTGGATCCGTGGCACCTTGACGGCCAAGGTTTGAGTTTTCTATAAATATCACCTATTTGCTTAGTTTTTCACGCAAGCTTTTAACAACCTTTCTTTCACATTATTACACACATTTAGGATCATTATAAACAAGTTTTTATAATGTAAAAAAACACAATTAATCATATCATCAAAACCTCAATAACCCTTGATCATAATGCTTCTAACTTTCATTTGTTGCAAGCATGATTCTACATGATCCTCCATTTAAGCAAGCTTAAAAATCTTGCCATCATCATCCACCACATACCTACATATATGAAGATTCATCACAACAAGCCAAGAGACTTGTCATTTTCATCAACAACATAATGCTTAGTGATCTTGATGTTTTAGATTAGGGTATTACATCTAATTGATAATTATGTCTTGGATCATCATTATACACATTTATGTATCAATCATTATACAACAAACTTAATGTTAGGTGGTTTATGTGTTTAGGCCATAAAACAAAGAGGAGAGTTATATTGGATACAAAAAAAAAGGTTGGATACTAGGGGACTCATCCACATCATCCATCTAAAAAGAAATCAATGGTTGTGATTAAAAGCATTTAATTATTTCACCTATTTTTTAAAATTTAAATATCTCATAAACCGTTAATCGTTAAACAAAAAAAAATACCATCACGACGAGCATTTAATTATCTTTCTATAGATATCCACTTTGATATACTTTCGACAAAAAAAAATACCTTTTTTTCACGTCTTTTTCATCTTTTTTCCACGTTTTTTTCAGATTTTTCACGTTTTTCACTTTTTTTTTACGTTTTTCACATTTTTTTAACGTTTTTCACGTTTTTTCGTGAAAAAGTTTTTTTTTCGTTTTTTCCGTTTTTCACGTTTTTTTCCGTTGTTGAAATTTGCATTAAAAATCATATATGATATAACACTAATATCATATATGATTTAACACTAAAATTAAATATCATATATGACATAGCACTAATATCATATATGATATAACACTATCATATATGATTTAACACTAACATCATATATGATTTAACAGTAAATCTAAATATCATATATGATTCTCATGCAAGTTTCAACGAGAAAAAGTTGAAAAAAATGTGAAAAAACACAAAAAAACGTGAAAAAAAGGGAACTTTTTTTTTTGTCGAAAGTATATCAAAGTGAGAAAACGTGAAAAAAACGTGGAAAAAAGTGAAAAAGGTGAAAAAAACGTGAAAAAAAGGTGAAAAATTTTGAAAAAAACGTGACAAAAACTTGATTTTTTTTTGTCAAAAGTATATCAAAGTGAATATCTATAGAAAGATAATTAAATGCTCGTCGTGATTATATATTTTTTTTCGCTTGACGGTTAACGGTTTGAGAGATATTAAGATTTGAAAAAAAAAGTTGAAAATAATTTTGGGTTTAATCTTATCCATTAAATTAAGATGAAGATGAAGGGTGAAGATTGGTCCTCTAGTATCCACAAAAAACTTTGTATCCAAATGAACCTAAATCTAAAACAAAAGGTTTGTTATGTTGGGCCATAAAACATAACGGGTTTGGTTGTACCCGAAGAAGGACTCGGTATTTAGCTTAGTACCAGATAAAGTGTAAGCGACGTTAGGTTGGTTCTACCTCGAAGTAGGACTCGGTATTTAGCTTAGTATCGGATAAAGTGTAAGCGACGTTGTATGGTTTTCTCCGCCTTAAAGGAGCTTGTTGATCTAGTGAAGTGACTCTCAAGTAGGGTACTCGAGGAGTGGAGTAGGGCGAAGAGGATCTTTGTAGTCGAACCACTATAAATCATCGTGTTTGGTTTGCGCTTTCTTTTACTTATCGTTTTACATTTATATTTTCCTTTCTCGCTTTGTATTTATGTTTGTATTGCATCTATGTTTGTGTTGTATATTTTGTTGTGATGCTATGCTTTGTTTGATGTTATTTAGTATAGTTGTTGTAGTATAAACTTGATTGGTTGTTTGATACAAAAGTCTTAATTTTATAAAGGAAACGTATTCACCCCCCCTATGATTCCACAATTGGTATCAGAGCCATGTCGCTCTAGTTTTCAAAACAAATGGTTTTTAAAATAGAGCACGGTCCATGTATCAAATTTCCTATCAAGCGACACATAATGTGAAAAGTTCTTTGTTTAGTACTTACAAGTTTTGGTGTTAATTATAAAGTGTTACAATAGCTTGAAGGTCTTTTAAAAAAATCCCATACAAAGGAAATAATGTGTCTAAAAGTAAAATAAATGATTCTGCCAAAATTTCACCACTTGTACGATCCACGGATCCACTGAAATAGTAGATCCGTCCATGAGATCCGTCTATGACATTTTCAGTTTTTGTAAACTTTAAAAATTCATAGAAAATCAACCGTGCGTCGGATTTTAATGATTTAAAAACTAAAATTGAAGAATTTTGAATGTACTTTCAAATGGAATGGGTCTCAAGTATTAGTTCAAATTTCAAGTTTGTCAAGTAAGCAAAATGCCATAGAGTGTCCAAAACTAAAATTTTGTTTTAGCGTAAAAAGTTGATTTTAACCTTTCCTTTCGAGTCGGACACTTCTAGTTCATTTAATTTTGAAAGTTGGTGTATTTTATCATTGGAAAGTAAATGTATTTTTCAAACATACTAATGGGAAGAAAACTAATTTATTTACAAATAAAATAAAGCTATGTATACATTGTTACATTTATACACAAAACGAAGTGTAGTATTTATGTATGTTATGCTAAATGATTATTTGTTCTACTTTGAATATTAGTATGGTTAATTAATCTCTTATATGCTTATTGCATTTGTAGTTGAGCTTCTTCGTTGATTAGCATAATTTCATCATGTGTATTATTTATTAGTGTTCATGCATATGCGTCAATTGATCTTATGGAAGATCTCTTGCACTAAGTTAAGAAATTGCTTTTGCATTGCATATAGATAGAGATCACTATGTTTACAAATGTTATATCAACATTTTGTAAATCCTATAATTTATGTTAACACGCTTAGGATTGAGAGCTAAGCAAGTTTGTCAAATCTTTTGAATAATATTGTATTGCACGATTATCGTGCTACTACTTTAATAGATAAAATGTGTCACCACTATATATTCAACACTTCCATTTTATCCAAGTCTCAACAAAGTCTCTAGATTATGTCATCCCACTATCTTGTTTATCATGGGTTGTCTAGACAAAAGAAAAGATCATAATAACACATTAGTATGTAATAAAAGGAAAATGTGTTTTAAAACTTAGTTTGTGCTTGCATTAGTCTAATTCGCAATCACAACTAATAAATATTTAGATTAAAATGAACTTATAATTTCTTGTAATTCTAAATTTGAAAGATTAACTTTCTTGGTAAGAAAACACTTTCATTTTGAAGTTTTATCTTCGAATAAATTTTCACATTAACATTAACTTGAAATGAAAATATTCGCTATAGTCAAAAGCTTGAAAATAATATATAAACATGTAGTAGTTTTGAAAAAGATTCATTATAACACCCCGTGTTTTCAAGTCATTTACGATGTTAATAAGTTCACTATTTATTTTTAGTATTGTACGCGTTTGCTTTTAATCGTTATTATTAGGTTAAATCGCGTAAGCTAAGAATCGTCATTTAATGTAAACGGGCATCAATCAATTAAACGTTTACATCAAGCAAGTGTTAAATAATTATTTTGAGAATAATTATGGTCTTTGTTTATTTTATTTTTATCGGTTACGTAAAGGGTTTACGTTTCGCGATAAATTGCGTTTAGGCATTCCCGGAACCACAAAAATAAATCTATGCTTCAACAAATACTTATTTTTATTTTCAATGACCAAAGTTGATAAAACTTTACCACATTTATATATGGGACGCCCCATATATATGAAATAAGCAAGACATACACAATGGCAAGTATACATTTTATAACACTACACTTTATTAATTACTTACACTTTCAAAATGCAAGTAACATATTCTTTTTACCAAGATATTTTGCAAATAAATATCAAGCCAACACATTCCTCATTACAAGGAACTAATCCCTACTATTACATGACAAAGAAACATAAGCTTTAATGATCTAGCAAAGTACATATGATAGTTAGTAAAGACCTAAGAAATTGCATAGTGATCTTGACCATCTAATCCCCCATTTTCCTCCCCATTGCCCCCCCCCCCTATGACCATTTGACCACTTGGTCTTTGATATTTACTTGCACTTCACTAGCTCATTTCTCATATAATACTTCCACTTTGCAAGATATAAACACAACACTTCAACACTTGATAAGAAAATCAACATTTTCTCTCTTTTCTTCTATGTTTACCCACGTCCCAAAATAATTCTCACAAACAAACCATACAATCTTTTTCTACTACATTTACATACACTCATACACTATATCTAAGATACCTCAAAGTGTTTTAAAGGTTTGATTAAACCTTTAAAAGTGTTGAAGCAAGAAAGGAAGCTAGGGTTTTATTTGGAAAGTTAGGGTTTTCTTGGTTGTAAAAGCTAGGGTTATAATCCAAACAAGGGTTTGGATTTGTTTGGACATCATACTACATCTCATTAAGGTTATCTAAAACTCTTTATAAACTTACATTTGTTATTTTATGCATATATCAGTCCTATATAGTAAAATCACCATTAGGATGCTTTTAAACATGTAAAAAGGATTTTTACTTGTTGTCATTGTTTTGTACACTTTTACATAAGATATGTTGTTGTTAACATCATGTTAAAATGGATACATAAGTGTTTTACACTCTTGGTTGAGCATAAAAAGTGTATGTACAAGATTAGGGTTTTTAAGGATTTACATAAAAAGCTACAAGTAAAAGTGTGTAAATAATTTGTTAATCTTGTAAATCTTATTATCATGGACTTATGAGGACAAAGGATGGACTATTGGACATTTTTATATGTATCACATATAATATTTATGGTATAAAATACTTGTGGTAATTTACAAAAGTAAAAAGTACATAAAACAAGCTTTATATAAAAGTATACATATTGAACATAAAGGGGCTGTTGGATTTCGAATTTCTAACAGTGGGTTTGACCTTTTATAAAAATAATACGTCTCATGACGATTCAAAAAAGGTAAGAAACTCGAAAAATGGATTAATAACGAAAAAGATACGATAAAAACACGATTTACGTTAATACCGGTTTATAAAATAAACTTTATAAAAGCAAGTTATAAAATACTTCTAAAACAGAAAGTTTAGTATTTTTCACAGATTGTACATATTTTTAGGATTCCAAAACAATAAGAAACGTAATTTTTTGATTAAAAACGAAGAAGTTATGAATTACGCGAGTTTATATACTTAAAATGTATAAAAATACTTTTATAAAACCATTTTTATAAAAGTTACTGTTCATGACAGAAACATTTATTTTTTTAAACCTCATAAATAAATAGAACTTTCAATTACGAGAACGTGCTCGAAAGAATTACTAAAAACGGAGCTAAAACGAATAAAATACGACGTTTACGATAATTAAAGTTTATAAAAGTAATTTTATAAACTATGAACAGTAAAAATTACTGTTCATCAGCAGACCCCACTTTATAAAAATGTGATAATTTTAATAACGAAGACGTGCTTGAAGGAATCGCTAAAATCGGGATTAAAACGAATAAGTTGTTGCATTTACGGGTTTTACGACAATTAAATTTATAAAAGTAAATTTATAAAACGTCATGAATAGTAAAAGTACTGTTCATCAGAAGGTTATAAAATATAAAAATGTAATATTTTTATATATCATCTTAATACGAAGACGTGGACGTAAGAAACGCGAGAAACGGGTTTAAAACGGGAAAGTTATGCTAGTTTTACCAAAACGATAATTATAAACGTTTTCACTTTATAACAACGATTTTTAAATTACAAATAGATGGTGATGAGCTATATAGGATTGTATACGCTATTAGTTATCGAAGTACATAGTACTTATACGACCTATGTTTGATTAGGTTGCCTTCGGATTCGTCCGTGACTCGTTATTTCACTTACTCGATTATTACTCATTCACTTCACTGCTGAGGTGAGTTCATAGCCCCACGTTTTACATGATTTTGTTTTACAAGCTTTTGGGGTGAGAACATGCTTTGTTTTATAATTGGACGCAAGTGGACATTTTATATATTGATTACGTTTTGCCTAAGTAGCTTGAACCCAATATGCCCGGTATCATGAACTGTTAATTTCTGGTTTGGAAGCGCGAGTGTTATAAATAGATCTATTTGGGATTGACCTCCCCGTTCGGGTGATTAGCTATCACCGGGAACGAACGTTATAGCATGTCGAATTTGGGATGTTTCGGGTTGAACATCATCATGGGCAATGTAGGCAATATTTATATTGTATTCATATATGTCTAGCTTCAGTATCATGAGCTTAGGGAAACGTAATGGCATTTTGTGATATTTATCACGGGGAAATCTTGCGGTCCGGATTTATACATATATAAACCTATGAATTCACCAACTTTATGTTGACCGTTTTAAGCATGTTTTTCTCAGGATTACAAGGTACAAGGATACATTGGTGGTCTATATTTTTGGAAACATGGCTATAAAGATTCAAGTGTATTGCAATTGGGGATATTTATTATGAAGTCAAATCTTCACATTTTTAAGGATGAACAAGTTAAAGCATGATGCTTTTGTATCAACATTTTATTAAATCCAATGTATCATTTTTAAACGACTCGATTAGTGGTCGTTCTCATGTCTTGTGCAATGTTATTATGAAGTGACACGCCCCGGATATCTATATTCCGCTGCGACCCATTTTTGGGGGTGTTACAGATTGGTACCAGAGCCAAGGTTATAGAGAACCAGGTCAAATGTTTTGCTGGACTATAACCGTTTTCAAACATTGCATTCATAAAAAGGGGTTTTTACGGGACACACACACTAGTTGTTGCATTAGTTAGTTATACTAGATGCATTCATAATTGATATACGTGTTTATAATATATTACGTATATTACAATAAGAGCCTTATATAATATACTCATATAAGTTATTTCTGCTGGTCACAGCAGTCATGTCAGCTGATTCCACAGTTACCTATACTTCTGTTCACTCTGAGGCACGATCATGGAGTATCCCATCTGAGGATCCTTACGAGGAGGCTGCCCGACAGTTGCTGGAGCAGGCACCACGTTCTCCAGATGAGTGATTACCATCCACAGTGAATGCTTTGGTACAGAAAAATTTCATTGTTTGTCTAGAGCATCAATTTTCATGTCATTTGCACCATTCCTTGCCATAAGTTTGTCAGTATTATAATTACATGCTAGTGCCTTCAGTCGGCGAAAGTTACCAGTTTTACGAAACAAAGCCTTGGTTTTTTGTTTTTTTAGAGCCCAAATCAGTTTTTAGTATACTTTTGTCTTCGAGAATTGATAGGCTTAATTTTAAGGGTTTATTTAGAGAAAGAATTCCTCTACTACGACAATAAGAGCTACGTGGGTTATTATTGTTAAGGCGCGTGTTGATAAAATTTTAATAATAGTGCCTTTGGTTAAACCGTATCCATGACAATTTCTTAAAAGGTCTCTCATACAAAAGGTCCTTGCAGCATTAGAGTTTTCGATGTTGTGATGGAAAATCCTTGGATTTCTCTTAGAAGTCATCATATAGAGCTGAGGGAAAGATCGAGCTTATAAAGGCAGTCCTGAAGTTTGTCCCAGGATTCAATGGTTTCCCTTCGTTAAGTTTAACCCAAACCAAGTTTTTGCGTTCACATCTGAGTGATAGGCGAAACATCATTAGTCGGAACAAGCTTCGTTTTGGGTTTCTCGTATTTGAACATGTCACTACATAGAGAATTTTCGTGTACGTGCTTGTGAGGACGGTTTTTAATTCTACATCGAATAGGTTCACCCTTGTAAAAAGTTCAAATGTTTTCCTTTGATGGGAATTTCATTAGCATTACAAATATGGTAATTCCAGACGCAGGAGTCGGAGGGCAACGCGGTCAACTCCCACATGGTTCATCACCGTGGATTAGCATAGGGTCCGTGAATTTTAAGGTAAAGTTTAGAAAGTAACAAAAAATGGGTAATATCGTAGGATAGTTGATAGGACCTCTCTTAGGATGTTTGGGTCATTCGTCCCTATCGTTTCGAATAACTCTTATGTTTCATCGTTGGAAGTCTACTGATTCAAGTTCTTGTTAATCGGGTTCTTCTAGTGGATCAAGCAAGTTCAGAATTTAGAAGCACGTGTATGCCGATCCCAATGTTAACTGTTTGAGAAAAGGTATTGAAAGGTACGAGAGCAAAATCAAATTCGAGAAATCAAGGTCTGTTAGTAGCTGATTATAGAAATGCTGACACTTCGATGTCTAAGAATGCGCTATACAAAACACAAAGGAGATAGTGTGTCGATACTTTGATTCAGAATTTTTAGATTTGTAAAAAAAGATTGAAATTTTTAAAGATTAGTTTTAATTTTGGGGTGTAACTCTTAAGATTAAACGTTACAAAGAGGATGAGAAGATTCAGAGGTTCAGAAACGTTTTAGAAAAACTTATGAAATTACTAAATGATGGCGTACTTGGAAAAAGTACGTCAAGTTTCTTGAATATAAGGACCAAAGTTGCGGCGCACTTGGTGTGTGTGCTCACACCCCCCCTTTCTGTAACAGATGTAACACCTCCAAAATTAGATAGCACAGAAGGAAACCGGTTGTGCTTACTTCATGAGCACAACGTACAAGTAACAGAAAACGACCTCTAAATGAGAACTTATTGAAAAGTTACATATTCAATAAATTAAAAAATCAAGTTTACAAAAAAAGGTCCCTAAAAGTTTAAAACATAACATTAGTAAGCGATTTCAAAATAAACGTTTTAATCGAATGTGAAAAGATGTAGAGTCTTTCACATATAACCGTACTGACTACATTCCAAGACAACACCAAAACGACCTGAGATAACATGCTAAAATGTCAACAAATAATGTTGAGTGAAATTGACAGGTTTGCAAATAAGACTGTTTAAATAAAACAAGTAATGTTTCAGAAATTCAAGCAGTGCTTCAGCAAGTAGTTTAGTGGATCACACGGTTTCAAGTAATAGTTGACTAATGAAACACATTCAAAAGTCAAAAATAGTTCATATATGCACCTAAGCTACATTACACCGAACCTTAACGGTGCTCAACCCCAAGTCCTTATTAGATTTATGCCCCGAATTGATGTTCTGCGCAAACACCCAAGTCATTAAATTACAAATGATAAATGCGTCCGTTTAACATGGTAATTCAAGTATTACATACCCGAACAGGGATGTCCCGAGTTCCCAATAGATCAATTCATAGCATTTGCGCATACAAAACAGTTAACGTTCAGTATATAAGACTTAATTAATGGCAATAGTACTTAGGCAATAATAGTGGTCCAGGATAAGCATACAGTTTAAACAGCATGAGCAATAAGTAAAAAGTAAGAATTGTAGCATGTTAATCTTCCCCCAGAAAAGTTTATAAAAATGTAAAAGAGTAAAAGTGGGGCATAGAACTCCACTTAGGTAATCAAGAGAAATGAGCAAACACGATCAACGATACAACTAGGAAACCACCACCCCACGAATTTGCGCACACTTTTAGTATAGACCTAAGGAAATTAAAGGGTACGTAATTAGACTCAAAACAATATGCTCAGACTCGATGAAAATCCTGAATTGTTAAGTCATTTAACAAGTTTATATGCCAAAACGTTCCTTTTCACAGCCCTTTAACAACAAACTATGAAATAAGCCCGAATTTTAAGGTCCACATCGGATGTACCAATAACTAGCTAATGAACCTTATAATTATTGTCCTTATAACCGTGATAATTAAAATTTATTTAGGTGTCTCTAAAGGTTTTTTATAGATCCTTCTCAATTGTATTTAAATTATCTAAATGCCCTTAACAAGAAAAGTTTAGTTCAGGCATACCACTCATTACAAGCCATGAAATAGGATTTAAACTTTGAATGTGCTTTCCTGGGCTTCTAGTACATCCAAATACATATAAATAAGTTAGTTCCTTATTCAATTTTTTTAGGGCTCCATAATTCTAGTATTTAGTGCGTTATGGACCAAAGTAAAGGCACTACATGAAATCTACAAAAAAATGCAGTTTTTGACACTTCATTTTTGTTTCACAAATTTGTGGATTAACCAAATTGAAAGACTTTTTTAACCAATTTTAGCCATGGGATGGATAGCCACTTCAAGGTAATGTCGTTTAGAGCCAAGAATCAAGTTAAAACACTAATTTTTGACCAATTTGGTTCAATGACAAAATAACCTTGCAAATTTTATGATTTTAGACAACATTTGACAACCTGAGTTTTTGGTACCCATTTTGAATACCAAATTAATGTTCTTTCTGCTGGAAAACTTACAGTAGAAAAGGTATTTCAAAATATATAATTTTAGCTCAAAAACCACCTTCAAACTTATTATTCATCAAGTTATGACTAAATAGATTTGACCCGCTCAAAAAATCACAGCCCACTTTTAAGATGTTTTTAATCAATTTTTTCATGCAATGTTATAACCAAACATTGCCTAACAACCAAAGATAACTCATTAAAGAATAAAACTTTATACATATGTAAACATCCTTTTTATAAAGAAAAATTAGTAGGTACCTTACAATATTTATAAACCATTGCATGTACAAGTTTACACCCGATCTAGCTCTAAATCATGATTTTATTCACGTTTTTGTGAATAGTTTTATCATTCCGATCCCCAATACCATTACAAAAATACTATAAGATAATTTTATCATCATTTTAAGAGTGTTCTTAATATCCATTTTTAGTAGTAACCTTCAAGTTTTTTAGATTAGAACAAAATAATACAACAAAAATGTGCTTTTAAGCCTTAATAGGCACTTTTCGGGTACAAGATGAGCACAAGGCGTCTTGTACCCTTGTCTTACCTATAAAAGCACCAAGAAAATGATGAGATGGAGATGAGGCTAAGATGTAACAACTCTTCCAAATGGTACCTTGGATGAAAAACGAATCCAATGAGCTGTGTTAGAGTGTGTATTAAACAAGGCCGCATACGCGTGTAATTCTTGTGTTTTAAGTAAGATTTTTGAGTAGGTGATGATGGTGGAGATTGTGGTGGCCGGGCCGGATTTCTCAAGAATGAGGAGGAATAAATCAGATTTTTAGAGAGAAAATGTATGTATGTGTTGTATGAGAGAAGATGTGAGAGAGTGAAAGAGTGGGAGACATTGTGTAAGAGAGTAAATGAGTGTGTAGGTAAGCATAAGTTTGATTGGTTAAAAAAGAGGTGGGGAAGGCATGGGGAACAAAGGGGTGACATTTTTAGGAGCTCTAAGGGGAGTGAAATTTTGATTATTTGTTAAATTATTTTGATATAATGTTTATGTAAAGTATTTTTAATTATAATGTAAATCGTGTATGTATAAAGGTTAAAGTAAAAAGATCTATACTTTATCTGTGAAGAGTACTGTAACGTAACAAAGTAAAATGGAATAAAATAAATGGAGATTGATTAAAGTAGAATCTTATAACACCTACATGATCTTGAAGTTATTTTAGTCCGTTACTCAAAATTGTTTGACTACTGTGCCAAAACGTAAAAGTTAATGCATATTCGACTTTACCGGATTATTTCATGAGTTAATGAAAAGTGAAGTGACCTAAGTTCATAAAAGTGAATGACTTATACTTATTAATGATTATTGACATTGTTCTAATGACCTTTGAGCATATCGTTGACCTAATGCATTATCCTAAGATCGTTACTAAAGGCACTTTCGTAAATAGACAAAAAAACTAGGGTTTCTAAAAATAGAAAGTTAGCACAAAAATGACCAAATAATATAACATGAAGTTAAAACATTTGGGAAACTTTTGAAAAATACTAAGTTTACGTAGGACACGTAACCTGATAAAAAAATCTAAAGGCGACTCACGTTAAACTAGGAACGTGAGATAACTTATTTGGTAAAATTGTAAAAGTAAAATTGTACTCAAAAGTAAAATTAATAATAAAGTATGGATTAAAATAATGACTTGGAACTTACGAGGTATTACAGTCACCCCCCGTTAAGCGAACTCTGTTCCCCAGAGTTCAACTGGTGACATCAGATGGCGAAGTGTTCGGGAAGAAGGTGACGGTACTTAAAATACTAATATATACACACAAAATTTTGCTTCTTAGAAATATACATAGAAAATTAATTTTACAATAAATTTAAGATGACTAACTCTCAGCAAGCATGGTCCTTCCTGAATAATACATGAGGATGATCAGCTATATAGTAATCCAGGACTAACAATGACATGCTCATTATCGTCAAACTAATGATATGTATAAGATAGTATCAAATGGTTTTATATTGTAGTCAAATATTTGTATAGTGAGAACAAAGTAGTTTACAAGATGAAAACAAGAATATTGAAGGATGACCCAAGATAGTTGCAAATTGTCAACAAAATGGTTTATAGATGGTTATAGAAATGTTATATAAGATGAATGACAACTATAAGTAACATGCATAATTCAATATAGTATCAACATAAAAGCCAATGGATTTGTCATAACGCATAATTTTATAGAAAAGTTTAAAATACAACATCCGACGATACAACAAAATTACTAATAAAAGTTTCTTAGGAAATATAGTCCTAGAATATTGTTAACATTAATATTTCACTAAAATAGGACAATCCGGAGGTCGAGGATGATAGAAATAAAAGGAAGCCATATTAGATTAATATAGAAAGAGAAAAGGAAAGATGTGTGTGTTTTCTAGAGAGAGAAACATGCACACTTTATGAGATACAAAGAATCCTCACACCCTTGCTTGGAAGTAAGGAGGATATAATATAGAAGAGCCTATGACCCACCTCACATTCTATATTGAATTTCTAGTCATGTTTACGAATTTGGCCTAATAATAAACTAATGTAATTCCGTATAAGTCGGCATATTTAAAGGCTAACAATCTTTCCCTTTATGTGGACATACGGAATTACTTACAATGTTTCTAACAAGTACAAATACAACAAAAATAAAGTCATCCAAAGTGCTTACAATGCTAAAGATGACTTTTGTGTCTTCCAGTCTTGATATTTGTACTCCAGCTTAGATCTTCTGTGTCTTTACTTGTTCTAGAATCATTGTAGTATGCATGAATTGGATTAACCTCCCCTAAATCATGCAGCATGTCTTAAAGGGGCTTTGTTCTTTATAGAACTCCTCCTTTTTGCAAAGTTTCTAAATCAGCTTCCCCCCCAACAACATCCCGTATCTGTGAGTAATTCTGAAACTTTGATGTAGCTTGAACGATCATTCTAACTTTAAACATTTTAAGTGCACAGCAGAATTAAAATAGAATATCAGCCAACCCACCAAAACAAATACTACGTTTTTAATAATGATCATGACATTAGTCTTGGTGAAAAATCTTGTTCGGGGGGTAACATGCGAGAAATCATCAACAAATTTCTCACGTAATGTAGAATACTTCACAAAACATACTAAGTAAAGTAATATACACTACTTCCCCCTGGAAGTTGACCTGATTACATCAAAGTACACGTTTTCCCCCATGATGGTTTCGAACTCTTGGAAGCATCATTGACGTGTACGCCCATATACCCGAGAAGTTCTTGTCTTAAGCAAACATCTTGAAAAGTTATGAATGACATTAAAGAACTTTGAAAGATTTTGCTTAGACGGTGAAGTACCAATGGCGTTTTGTAGCTTCAAATATCCTGTGAGAATTGATGATCACATCTCATCCTTTAAACTCTCTGGCTAACTTACCAACCTCGTATTCAGTCGGCTATTGCTATGACCACATGGTGAAGTAAACCCAAGATACCAAACTTGAAAATGAAGTAAATCCCTCAAATTTGTTACTTAAGCTTGCACTATTTGTGTTGAATGAAAAAATGTGCAAGATTAAAATCTCTAAGTACCCAATACCCATCATCAAAAGTATAAAAAGTACCACACCTCTTGAAACTATCCACATCTGCAATTTGCGTGTTACATGCGCAGTACAACATAACTTCTTAAAGTGATAGCTATAACCCTTGAGTACTATAATGTAACTCCTTACATCGGGTATAACTAGATAATCCAAGTCTCAATCATAACTGTATACGTTCAATCAAGACATCAACCAATATAGGGGATTTAAAGAAAAAGGGTAGAAAGTAGAAGGAAGTCTCGATGATGAAATAAGTAGACGCATTCGTGAAACCCACTTCAATCTCAAATAAGAGATACTAAATCAACTTCATGATCACTTGACATTCTAAATCCATAATCCAGTATCCGTTTTGATGTTTTTAGTGAATCTTAATATATGATCAGTTTTCAGCATTAATTGGTTGTGTTTGCTTTGTGTTTTTGATTAAATGTAGTTAACCTAAGAATCTAAGTATGTAATCATTGTCGTTTAACGTGGAGAAACATTTTTCTAGTGTAAATCTTGACTATGTAAGCTTAATTGTGGAATAAGGACTTGCGGTGAAAAAGAATTTGACATTTAAGGGTAAATGATCAAACCTCAGAATTTTCAAGTCAACATCATAAAGTTACTAGTCAAACAACTAAGTTGACAATTCAAACAATCCTAAAAGAGAGGTCAAACTGCATAAGTTAAACTAGGTCTAACTGCTATAAAAATATGGTCAAAATTGCATAAGTTTCCTGAGATCAAACTGCATATGTGACAAAGTCAAACTTGCACCTTGATCAAACCTCCTTTTGGATCTTGATTTAAATATGCATGTGTTGAAAGTCAAACTGCATTAAGTAGACTAGTCAAACACATAAACATGTGTCAAACCTCACAATTAGGGCCAAACCAACATATACTATGGATTAAACTGCACAAATGTGAAGCAAACACGCATAATTGAAGTTTAAGCTCAAATTTTAGGAATATTTGTATAACAAGAATTAATTCTGTTAGTATTATAGTTTAATTCTTGCTAGTATATTAGTATAGTATAGAATAAGGTTTATTCATAGTTAAGTACTGGGCAGTATTAAATATGTTTAATAAGTTTATGAAATAGTTAAGTTCTGCTTTAGCAGAAATTTGTTAAGGAGTTACATATAAGCATGAGATATCTTAGAAAGATAGCATTAATCTTTATACCATTTTGTAAAGCCTAATAGGGTTTCCGTTAAAGTCCCAATAAAAGGATCCCTATGCATAATTTAGTGAGATATAGTACTACAAAGATCATAGAGACAATATAGAAAACATAGTATGTTAATCTGTAACCTAGCAGATTCAAAGTTCAATTTAAAAGTGTGTTTGATTATTTCTTCTTTACATTGTTGAATAAATTCAGCGTAATCAAATAGTGTGTTAAATCATGTATTCAATCATTGTTTATTTAGATTTATCAAGGCAAACAAACCCTTTACCAAGCTAAAGGTTTAGAATCCATTAAGCAAAGGATCCTACAAGTGGTATCCAGATCTTTGAGGAAACTCTAAAAAAGATGAACACTTTTGAAACATAACTAACAACAAATCAACGAGATGGGCTGATCAAGATACTCCTCCACCAACAATCACTGCTATAAAGACCCTTATCATTAAGAAGTGAGAATCCATATCTGGAAGTATGAGTAAAAGAAAGTACAATGAGTCACAACAGATCATAATCTTCGGAATATATTGTCAATGGAGACGTCTAGGAGATTTAGGCTCCACCTTCAGGAGAATAATCTAGTCCTCCTATTCCAAGACTGTAAAACATTGGCATGCAAAAAGGAATCAAGAAAGGATTAAAGCCATCTTGCTCTTAGCAATACCTGATGATTACCTCCTCAAGTTCCACAATGTTCCTGATGCTAAATCTTTGTGGGCTGCAATAAAATCTAGATAATGGAGGTAATGAGGAATCCAAAAAAGCATGCAAAAGAAATGTACTGAAACATCAATTTTGAAAATTTTGGTTACGCACTCTAATGGAAACTGGATAAGGCTTATGATAGATTTCAAAACTCATAATTCAACTGGAAATTTCATTTGAAACCATGTAGTCAAAGGATGACATAATTAGAAGTTTTTTAAAGAAGTTCTTCCTTCCTCCTTCATGGAGTCAAATAGCACTGATCTATAAGACAAAACCAGATAATGATATAGGTTGATATTGAAGACCTATACGAACACCTTAGGTGTATGAAGATGAATTGAAAAGGTCTTCCAGGTTTCAACTCTGCTACCTACAGAATTTAGCCTTTTCATTTCCTCTGAGAAAACTAACAGAACTAATTGAAGTAGTACTCCAGTGGTAGATTTGGGGTTAGTATGCCTTGAGGAATTAACAAATTCCATCTACTCCAAGGTGCTCATGATATAGCTTACTCCCTTTCTTGCACAACCAACAACCAGATCTTCACTTGATGTATGACTATTTCACGCAAATGGATGGAGATGATTTAGAGAAATTAGATCTTCATGTAATGTGGCTATGTTTGACTATCATGAGTTAAGAAGTTCATTCATAGGACAGGAAGAAATATGGACATCAAAGAAAAATACATGTTTTCTCTTGATAAGATCAAGATTGAATGCTACAACGTCATAGAAAATGAAATTTGCTAGAGAATGTAAGATTCTGGAAGGAGACAAGGAAGAAGACCCTTATTGGTGAAAATGGCAGGAGCAATGGCACATACAACTGAATCTTTATCTCAGGCACTGGGCTCAAGAATGGCTAGGAGGGGCTATGACTGTGAGCAATGATTATGAAGTTGAACGTAACAGTCACAATGCTTAATGCAATCATCTTCATCAAACTTAATCACGATCATCTGATATTGACGAACAAAAAGGTTCAAAACTGTACTTGAATCATTTAAATGTCTTAAAAGAACAATTATACTGAGAGAGAAAGCATAACAAAGCCAACCATAGAAATTAGGAGTTTATTAAAATATCCTTAGAGTCACAGAAGCTGAGAGATTCTGGACATGAAAAGAATGGAATTAGCTTGGGGTGAGAGATAATGAGTTTAAAACGAATGATCTTAAAGTGTATGAAAATAAAAAGTTAAACCAACTTAAATATGTGAATTAGTAAAAGGCTGTTAAGGAATAGAGATGAATTGAAACTCAGAGATTGAAAAATGGAAGGGTCATCAAAGAATCTCACTAAGATACTCAATAGTCAGATGAGTACTACTACTTCGTGATAAAAATGGATTGGTTGGCAAACGAAGAAGGGAGTGAATGAGTAATAAATCTAAAACAGAAGTGGAGAAAAGTGTTTTGACTGTTTTATGAGGTTTTTGAGGTAAGGTCTAGTGATGAAGAGAGCACACTATCAAATAATAGGTTCACTAAAGCAAATGAGTATCATGCCATTCCCCCTCTAATTACAGGGAACCCACTAACCCCAAGAGCTGATATATCATTTGCAGGACTAGATGAGTATGCTTTTAGAAATAAAATCATAGAGTCTAAGACAACTGAAACTAACAAGACTGTAGGTACCACAAATGAAGAAACTATAGTAAAACCTAAGTCTGTCAATGAAACAGTTGTGTCTAAGTCAAAGATTAATAGGGATGAAGTCATCATTAAGGATTGGACCTTAGATGATGAGGATGATGTGTGTGCTGTCAAAACTGTTAGGTCTGTTAAGCCTAATGTGACTCAAGCTGTTAGGAGTCAAGCTGATAAAAGTGGTCAAACTTCACAAAAACAAGGGATTGGTTTTAAGAAAGTACATAAAATAAAAGCTTGTTTTGTTTGCAAAAGCACTGGCCATTTGATAAAAGACTATGATTTCTATGACCAAAAGAGTCCTGAACCTAGGGTTAAAATGTGGTCAATACTAGGAAGAGGGTAGTCAAACCAGTATAGGATTATGGAAAAAGGGTAAATCACCAAAACTTTTCAAAAAATTTGAAATACCCTTATGCAAAAAGGACCTTTAACCCATCAGCTGTACTAACCAGAGCAGGTTTAGTTAATACTGATAGATCAAATGTTAATACTGCTAGGTCTATTAGTACTGTTAGGCATGTTAGGCCTGTTTATGCTGTTAGGCCTGTTAGTACTGCTAGGCCATTGGTCTTAAAAATAACACAATCTAATAGTGTTATTAGACCAAATAACCCAAGATTGGAAATTGTAAGACCAAAAGCCTCAAACTCACCAATCAAGAGGTCTTACAACACCCAACCAGTTTATAGACCCAAAGACTTAAAAACTAGTGTGAAAACTTTTGGGGTTAAAAACATGACTATAGTTGGGACAAGGGCAGTAGTTAGTAAGGGTAAGGTGGAAAATGTCCTTAAGAA
>BQNB010084131.1:0-28843 GCA_026074375.1 Tanacetum coccineum
TAATTTCGAAAACCCTAAAATTCAAATTAGGTTTCTTAAAAATTAAAACTGAATGAATACTAAAATTGATAGAGGGGTTTTGTTCATTTTAGGGTGTTAAAGACTCGTGTATATCTGTTTTTTAATAAAGATATCTTATGCGTAGGATTTGATTGATTTTGTGAGTCGAACTTATGTGTTTTTGAGTTTTAATGAGAAAAGTTTGTGGGTTTTGTGAATGACATGCTTTATATGTTATATGATTAAGTTTGTGGTCTAATATCCAAATCTTAAGTGCAAGTTATTGGATAATTTTTAATGTTATGAAAATCTTGCTCGTTTGTATTATTCTTGATGAATCTGTGTTTATGAGTTGATAAAAAATGTTCATTAGTATACTATGATGCTGTATGAATGAATTTTGAAGTTATAAATTGCTTGCAAATCATTTGGGTACTCAAATCGAATTGGCAGTTGCTCTATATAAATCAAACTCGCAGTTTTTGGTCTAGTAAACGAACTCGCAGTTTCTTTAAGTAACCGAACTCGCAGTTTGTAGTAGGGACCAAACTCGCAGTTTGTAATAGGGACCGAACTCGCAGGTTGTACTTTGGACCAAACTCCCAGTTTGTAATAGGGACCAAACTCGCAGGTTATACTTTGGACCGAACTCGCAGGTTTCCATATTGACCGAATTCGCAGTTTCCCATATTGATCAAACTAGCAGTTTCCAATATTGATCGAACCAGCAGTTTTTCTATTGTGGCCGAATTCACAATTTATCAATAATATCCGAACTAGCAGTTTTCAATATTGACCAAATTCGCAGTTTACACTTAATTAACAAGATTCACAATCATACTTAAAGGATACAAAAGGCTAATATCATAAACACTTAGACACTAATTAGAAGGTGACTTAAAACTTGTTTTAGATAGCAAATTTAAAATTGGTTATCTTTGGAATCTAATCAAGTTAACATTGGATTAAGTCAACTAACCCAAATTAAGTTCATCCTTTCCATGATTAGTTTTCTAAATGTGATGCATACCTTAGGTGCCATAGCTTGAAAAGGTATTTATAGTGTCTTATATAAACTTGTTTATATATAAACTGTATTGATTCTTTCTTAGCAGAATCATGAGTATCACAAAAGAACAACAGCAAGCCCTTGATGATGCTCTTGTTCCACGAGAACAACGTCTAAGGATTGGGAATTGTAACTACATATTAAGCACAACATTCAAGCCTAAGGAACCTACTTTTCAAGTTGCTTTGGATGTTCATTCTCTTACACCATTTTATCAAGCCTTCTTGATTACTGCAAGTGTCCTTGCCATCTACATGTATGAATTCTGGGCTACTATTTCCTATCACAAGCACACCATCAAATTCAAGATGAACAAAAAGAATTACTCTTTTGATCTGGAAACTTTCAAAGATATGCTCTAAATTTGCCCAAATCATCCTGGCCAGAAATTTGTTGATCCACCATTTGAAGAGGAAATTCTTGCTTTCATAAGAGAACTCGGTTACTCTGGAAATGTGAAGTCACTCTTTGATGTCAAGGTTGAAACTCTAACTCAACCTTCAAGACATTTGGAACTATCATCAACAAATGTCTCAGTGGTAAAGTAACTAGACTCGATCTACTTCATCCTTCTCGAGCTCAAATCCTTTGGGGTATGTATCACCAGAAGAATGTTGACTATGTCTACCTTCTATGTGAAGAGTTAGTTTATCAAATCGAGAACAAGGTGTCAAAGAAGAACAAAGACATGTACTATCCAAGATTCACCAAAGTTATTATCAACCACTTCATGTCAAAAGATCAATCAATTCCAAGAAGAAACAAGGTAGACTGGCACATGGCTAGTAATGACCCTATTCTTACCACAATGAGATTCATACCTAAGCATGAAACTATTCAAAAGTATGGTTCCATACTTCCTGATACTTTAACCAATCAAGCTATGAAGGAGTCGTAGGTGTACAAGACTTACCATGATTTTGCTACTGGAAAGGTTGTTTCAAAACCAAAGTATGTAGGAAGATCAACCAGGGAGAAGACTGATCAAGCCCCTAAAGCTTCTCCAGGTAAAAGACTTAAAGCTACTACTAAGGTGGATACATCAGGAAAGAAGAAGCTACCGGCTCAAGGATTGGAGACTTTATCAGAAATTGCATTGTTTGAGGCTGAACATATGAAGATTGTCACAAAAAGAAGCAAGAAACAATTTCATAGCTCTCACACAAGTGGTTCAGGTGCAGATAAAGGAACTGGTGTCTCACCAGGGGTTCCTGATGTATCTACATATGGATCTGAAGATGAGCAGATTTCTTGGAAGTCTAATGACGATGATGATTATGATGAAGAAAGCGAGAGTAAAGACGATGATGATAATGTTTATAATGAAGATGATGATGGTCAAGATGATGATAATGAACAGACTGAATCAAACAATGATGGTGAAGACTTTGTTCATCCCAAGTTCTTCACTCCTGATGAAGAAGAAAGACAAGAAGAAAAAGATAAAGAAGAAGAAGGTTCAGATCTAAGAGTTCACACACCTTCTCATTTTGAATCCACTGATGATGAAACATATAAGGATGTAACTCAAGGAGACAATGTTAAGGGAGAAGAGATGGATGAAGAAGAGACAAATGAAGAGGAAGAAGTGAATGAATTGTATAGGGATGTGAATGTCAATCTAGAAAGAAGAGATGCTAAAATGATAGATGCTCCACAAACTAATGTTCAAGGCACTCAAGTCATAGAAGATACTCATGTGATAATAACAGTTGTCACTCCCGAAGTTCAACAGCAGAGTTTCTCTGTATCATCAGGCTTTATTTCCAACATGCTTAACCCTAATCCGGATACAGGTATTGACTCCATCCTTAATATGAACACTGAGTCAACTTCTCTGGTAGATGTTCTCGTCACTACAAATGTTGAAATGCCTCCTTCATTTGTAACAACACTTCATCCACCACCCATTCATCTCTTTCAACCTCATCAACAAACACCAGTTTCAACACCAACAATTGTTCCAAGTACCTCACTACAAAATCTACCAACCTTTGGTTCCTTATTCAAGTTTGAAGATAGAGTAAAAGGTTTAGAAGATGATTTCTTGGAATTCAAGCAAACAAACCAATTTGCTGAAGTTGTTTCATTAATTCTCAGAATTGTTGATACGTACCTTACCAACAAGATGAATGAAGCCGTAAAAATAGTTGTTCAACTACCATCAGATAGACTTAGAAGCAAAGCTCAAGCTGACAATAAAGATTTCATCAATAAAATTTGTTGATCCCACCTTAAGATCGATTCCTTAGCTTGTAAAGATTAAGTTACTTTGGATAGATCTAAAACAACTATGGTAGAAACTTTGTGAATACTAAAGAGTATGCGGAATCTACTCTTTAATACTTAGAAGAAAATTAATGAAACAGTAAACTATATGAACAATGATATTACTAAAATGGTCCAATATTATTATTATCAATAATACGAGTACTCTGTGTAGTACTAGGGTTTACAACCTTGAAGCTATATATCAAAATGTATATGAATGAGAGATGTAAGATATCTAAACTACATGCCCTAGGGTCTCCTTTTATACACCAAGGAACCCTAATGGGCTTACAACGCGGTTTTTTTACACATACATATCTTTTCCTAAAATATCTCATACATATCACTTTAGCAGTACTAACTTATACAAACAGTACTGACTAAACTCTAACAGCAAAAACACTTCTAGCAGTAGTAACTATTACTAGAAGTAGTAACTTTAAAACTAGCAGTAGTAATGACTTAGAATATTTTCTCTGAACTTCACAAGCAGTAGAAACATAACCGGCAGTAGTAACAATCATAACTGGCAGCAGTAACTTCAACAACACTCAGATGTCTTTTAATCCTAACAATCCTCCCTAAACTTGATGTTCACCTTCTGAATCTTCAAGTTTCTTGATTAAAAGCTTTATATTCATCAGGAGGATGTATCCAAACACTTTATCTTCTTGGTCTTTTAGCCTACATGAATATCTTCATAAGAAGTTCTCTGGACATCTCAATATCTTGATCAACCAAGAGCTTTGCTACCAGCATCAATGTAGGAGTTCCTCTTAACAATGAATAATCATTCTTTACCAGCGTGTAGATGTCTATTCCCTTCTCTGTAGACATATGATGCACCCCACATGAATCATATAACCTCTAAGTTACATCATGAATATGCTTTTGAAGCTTCCATAACTCATCATTTGTATCTTGTTCAAAAATCTCTTCAACTCAACCTATATCTCTCTTTCTTTATCATTTGTTGGTTCTGTTAAATTGAACTTCTCTTTAACCAGACTTCACAACATCACTAAGTCATCCCTGTCAAATACTTTAAGCATATCATCAAAGAATCGATGTACCTCAGTATTATTTCCAACTCTGATAATCTTCTAGTACTTCCTAGTGCCTTCAGCGTAAATCTCCCAGTCAATTATTTGATACTTAGTTTTTAAGGCTTCAACAATCATCCCTTGCTTTAGAACTATTATCATCATTTGTTGTAGCTCTTCTTGTGATAGTTCATCAGCTTCTTTAACTCATGGTTCTTCAGCTAGTTCTGAGCTTTCATTAGTCTTTTGTCTTTTAGAACTTTCTTGATCAAGTTCTTCTTCTGCATCCCTTTTTGAACTTCCAGCTGCTAACTCAAGAACTGCTCTGTCAATTTCACTCTTTATTGTTTCACAACCTTTCACCAACTCTGCCTCCATGTCTACAAATATGTTTACTCTTTTCATTTCTTTCTCAAACAACATCTGGATCTCTTAAAAACTTTTGTTCTTCAATTGAGTGTGCTTGTATCCAGCCATGTTCTTTAAATAAGTAGACATTAGGTTTCTCTTTTGAGTTTTAGTTGGTGGTTTTCTTTCTTCTCTGCCTCTTCTTCTCTAAGTCTTTGCAAAATGGTTTCTATCTTTTACATTCATAGCTCTACAAATAACTTAGACCTTTCTTTAATGGTAACTCTTTCTCTCTCTTGGCACCTCTAAATTTTTGTAGCCAAGCTACATAGTCTGCATCCATCATAGCTTTGTACATCATCCCATTCAACCAATATTTGCAGCTTTACTAGCTCTTTTTCTCTTTCCTTCAAGCCCTGGCTTTCTGTATATATCTAACTCTGCTTGAAGTCTTTGAGGCTACCTCAACATCATATTCAATTGATCTTTCTTCATTCTTTGGTTTTTCCCAGGCTCAACCATCTTTGGCCTTCACTTTTACTTTGGATCACATTTGAGGAGGAGGTAAACTCTTACACTTGTTCCCATTAACTCACTAGAACTCCTTGCATAGTGACTAAGGTCCTTTTGTCTCTTAAATTCTCACTCTATCATCTTCATAAGGGTTTGATGGAAATAACAGGTCTTCATTTTTAAAAGGAGTTGTTGTTGTGGTAAAGGAGTAACTTGGCATAGAAGTACTAATAGATCACCAGCAGATTAGTAATTGAGTCAATACTGTCAGTAAAAACAGGTTTCAAGCATATAATATTAAATACTGGTAAGTAGTAATTAGTGTACTAGCATTATTAACGTCCAATATCATGTGACCATGTACTACCTCCCCTTGAGTCTCTGAAGTGCCATCTTGAAACCATGCATTCCCTACATCTTGGTCATTTCATTCCGTCTCCTGGTTGGATGCAATCCTCTGGATACCTAACTCTTTTTCTGTAGAAGAACTCAATCCTGACCTTGAATAATCTCTTCCTCTTGATTGTGGAGTTCTTGACCTTCTTCTTACTGTTCAAGCTTAGTTAGACCCCTTTTCTTAACTTTTTAATTCCAAAGCTTGAGCATCCTTTACATTCCTCTAATAAAGAACTCTATAAGACAGTTTTTATACAAACACGATTGTACTCACGCACACACTCATCCACTCTATGTCGCTGATCAGCCGAAGCTCCGACTGAGTTCCTTTGCAATCTTTATGTTTGTACGCTCCTTTTCCAACATCTGCCCTACTTTGAGTGTTCTACTACTTTCGTATTCGAAGGTCCACTGTTTGTTCACGAGAATGTGGGTCCTAGCATATCATTTTCCACAGTACTACTCGACGTGACTCCTCTGCACACTCCGTCTTGCCTTCTTGACAGCAGGGTTTCTTGTCCCGCGACACAGCTCATACCTAGTGCCTGAACACTACTAGTGTGCCAGATCTGTGTGCAGCCCCTGAAGACCCTTACCTGAAACCAATTCCTTGAGCAAAGGCTTCATTATGAAAGTTATGTACAATAAGACACTTCCATTTTATTTTGCTTGTTATATAGCTTATAGGATCTCACAACATATGAGCTTAACAGTTTTACCGAGCATTGAGCCAATGCTCACTTTTCGGGCATCTATGCTAAGTAGCCGCAAATGATCAGCCCTTTCCACACTGTCATCCGCTTATAACTTAAAGCTAATCTGGGGATGGACCGGGATTTTCAACGGGTTATGACCGGGTTTCAACAGGTTATGGCTGGGTTTCAACGGTTTTAACCGGGTTGTAACAGGTTATGACCGGGTTTCAACAATTTTGAACGGGTTTTGACGGTTTTGACCGGGTTTCAACGGTTTGACCGGGTTATAGCGGGTTTGACCGGGTTTCTATGGGTTTGATCGGGTTTTAACGAGTTTTCTCGGGTTTCGACGGTTTTGACCTGGTTTCAACAGGTTTGATCGGGTTTCAACGGTTTGGTCGGGTTAGTCTGCGGTTTGACCGGGTTTCAGGGATTCTATGGGTTTCTACTGGGTTTGACTGGGTTTCAACGGTTTGACCGGGTTTCAACGGGTTTTGATCTGGTTTTAACGGTTTGACCGCGTCTTACCAGTTCAGTCTCAAACGGTTTGTAATGGCATTTGGCCTAGAGCATTTTGAAAACACTAAAACCATATCCATACTTTGTTATTAGTAACTAGCAGGTATTCGCGTGTTGCAATGGCAGGTACCCTGTAACTAAAGTTTAGACGCCAACAAAACAAAAAGGAACTGATTAACCGGAGAATAAAAAAATAATCTCAGTTCGACCCGATTCACCTGTTTTTACCGTTTTCGACCGGTCATCTCCGTTTCATTTTCGAACGGATTTTATTGGCTAGCCAAACCAGTGGCGACTCCAATTTCTGTTTGAACCCGTTGGTACGGTTCAATTTTCAAAACCATATGTATCATCAACTTGTTAGCGTATAAATTGTTTTAAGCTTTGTATGTTTTATCATTAGCTTGTACAGTTGTTAATGTTTTTTGAATTATTTTGAAAATAATTGCATTATCTGCATATATTCAATCGATATATGAGTTTTCAAAATATATATACCCAAATTGTAGGGATTTTTCACTCAAATATAGTAAATCAATCCGTGTATAACTCAAATTTGTGATTTTATCATATATAATTTATCAGTAATATCATATTTGATTTAACACTAGTATTACATGTGATTTTATTAGTATTTAATCACATGTAATTTCTCTTGCAAGTTTCAATAACGAAAAAAAAAACATGATGAAAAAACATAAAAAACGAAAAAAAAAGTTTGTCGAAAGTATATCAAAGTGCATATCTATAGAAAGATAATTAAATGCTCGCGGTGTATTTTTTTCGCTTAACGAGTAACGGTTTGAGATATTTTTAAATTAAAAAAAATGGGTTTTGGTTTAATCTCATTCATTGAATCCAGATATACATCGGGGTGGGAATTAGACCTTTGGTATCCAAATATAGTTTGATATCTAAACAAACTTAAATCAAATATTTTTTTATTCCTTTTATTAAAGTAAGAAAATAGTTGTTGCCTATGTTGTTAGGTAAAGTAACTGATTATATCTAATGTAATTGAAGGAAAAGCAAGACTGATAGACAAAGATCATAACATGTCTCTCATGTACACATGTTTAAGTGCATCGCTTTGCTTTATACAATTAATCAGTGGTTATAAAAATCATAATGTCTCGAAAAGCAAAGAGTTTTCTCAAATGACACCAACAGTCCAGTCAGTCCTGGGTTAAAAAACTAGACGTATGGAGAAATACATACCATAATAATGTATGAATTCTGTCGTAAACAAAATCACATATGCCAAAATTCAATATTCGATACACTTGTTGGAGGGTCAATCGAAACCAACTTGATTCATTTTCTGTCACACTTTTAAGGTTAACCATTTAGACATCCTATTCGGCATTTATAACAATCCTTTAGTTTTACATCACTATCCCTACCTGTACTTTCATGATATGTTTCCAGTACTTTAGTGCATTACCAATCAGTCTAATGTCAACTACAGAATAAACCATCTGGTTGCGTTCAAAATAACATGCAAGACATTTGTGGGTTCAACTGTAGAATTAGCAAACAAGAACTGAAACAATAATGCTAAATTCCAAACATTAAAAGCATTGGCCAAATTTCATATCCTTGTGATCAAGATCAAGAACACACATACTTGGCATACTGATCCAACATTATTAAGGCTGGAAACATGATAACACAGAAATCATGTGGGAAGTACATTAATAACCTAAATAAAGTAACTAATCTCTTTACCTTGCAAAGTTGACATCATTAGCATCAATATATAGCGGAATCAGCCTCATCGAACAAAAGTAACGTTTCCATGTAGGAGCTCACGCAGGAAGAACCATAAACCCCTTGATCATAAACTTCAGCTAAGTGTACTCCAGTATCCTCATCGACAACATAATTTGGTTTTCTTATTATAGCTTTACCATTCTTCCTAAACCCTAACACTGCTCGGCACCCCAAATGACCAAGTGACTTAAGAGTGAAAATCTTGGCAAAAGATTTAGAAACACTATCATTCATCATCCATACATTGACATCATCCACATTATAGGTTTCAAGCAGGGTAATGATGGAATTATACATTCATAACAATTTATAATTATAACATCAAAGTATAAATATAGCGGAAGCAATTAGGATCAATTAACATGCATAAATAATTAACCAAGATTAGGGTTACATACCTTTTGATTCTAGCAAGAACAAGAATCAATAAACTCCAAGAACAATCTAAAGGAAGATTGAATCACCGTCTTGTACACACGCTATTACCAAGTTAACCAAGAACTAGCTCGTTAATCACGTAAACCGGTAAACAAGAAATTAATTCGGGTTAGTATGTTAAATTGACTATTCAGCCGAGATATATTGAAGACAAAAGAAAGTGATTTTTGTGCTTTTACAAGTGAATTGTTACCTTGAAAAACCTTTGGTAATTTATAGGGTAAATATTAGTGTTATAGTTCTATTGAGGATAGGCCTTAACAATAGAAGCTAATCCTATTTCACACAAACTCTAAATTCCATTGATCTCCATTGTCTCTTTTTTAGTCCTTCTTGTTTAGTCCTTAGCCGTTACCATAAATACACTTAACGATCGTTAACTATGTTACGTTAAAATCAAATAAATAAATAATGTATTGAATCGGATTAACTTGTATTGAGTGCAATCCGCGTGGATCTTATTCGATCCTAACACACAACTATTATTTTTTTAGCGTCATAAACTAACAAGCTCCCACTATGGACAAAATTTAAATAGTGTGTATCACATCGTAGCTTCTAGTACACGACGAGCCTCTATGTACGATCTCAAGTAAGGTCTCCTGGAAAACCTTTAATGATTCATCATTATTATTATCCTTTTGTTTCTATACAATTGTTAATAAGATATGGGATCTCAAGTCAATCTTAATCAATAACTGATTCTTTTTCTCGTTTATCCGATAGACAAGATTACCAATATCTTCTGAACGTATTCCAGAAAATCTTGGTGTTGCCACACAAACATCATACCAATCCCACGAGGGCCCCAGCTGTAATTAAACTTCAAAACATTATTTGAAGGAAACAAACTCTTATAATTGACTACAAGCAAAATCTTATGAATTTTGCAACACTTCTGAAAACAATTCGTATAGCTACATTACGTATAGCGTTTAAATTGCTTTACATAAATGCAATAGATCCATGACATTTCCTGGAAACTCAATTCTGAGTGAAACAAATGATGGTTTACTTGAATGACAAGATCCATAAATACAATCACATAGTTTGGATAAGTCCTAAAGTTCAATTCATCGCATATCATTTAAATTTGGTATTAATCACACAATATACTTTCAAGTATACCCGACCAACATTTAAAATTTAGTCTATGAATTACAATAATCCCATATTAATTAAACGACAACGGACATTTAGAATAATTTAAATATTCATGGATCTAAAACATGTAAAATAGGATACATAAATTTCAAAATAACAAAATAAACACAACATCATTTTATTTTATCAAATAAAATAATGTTTTTACAAACCCTTTATTCCAAATACCAAATCACAGATATGCATGAAACTGACGTAGCAAAACGAAGTCCAATTTCCTTTGGCATGTTCACAACTTTTCCACTAGTAAAGCTTAGTAAAAGCCATCATGCTAGTTTTTATCTGTGTGAACTTTATTAACATGATTTCACCACTCTCGACTTGTTCTCGAACATAGTATATCTCCTGCATAAAATGACGGCGCCTTTCAAGACTCAGGTTCATTGCAATATTGAATGCAGCATAATTGTCAGCAATACATATTAATAGATTTTCTATTGAAAGGCATCACTCACAAGATCGTTCAAGAAAAAAAAAAAAACAAACTTTCCTAATCCAACTGCTGTCCATATGCAGCTTCTGACCAGCCATGTACTCGATTGTGTCGCATGCATCGCAATGGTAGTTCTTGCTTCTTAGCTCTTCATCTACGCTCCTCCATTGACAACAAAGACATAACCGTCTGAGACTTTGTATCATCTTTATCGCATTGCCCAGGACGCATCACAGAAACCTGTACATCAATGTCTTATCTGGATTTCGCCATATACTACAAACATATCTTTCGTATTCCTCAATAACTTTAGAATATGTTTTACAGCAATCCCAGTGGAGCTTCCCCGGAATCTGTTGATACCGACTGACCAAGTTTAGCAAACGCCCGACATCTGGCCTTGTGCACCTTACAGCATACATTATAGATCCTACAGCCAAGCGATTAGGTACCCTTATTATGTAAGCTTTTTCCTCATCTGATGAAGCACACATTCAATACTCAAATCCATTTGACTTCCAACGTATAAAACCCTTCTTAGGATTTTTGCATATTGAATTTCTACAATATCTTATCGATGTAAGCTCTATGTTAAGGTCAACAACGCAATAGATCATCTCTATATATCTTAATTCCCAGAATGTGATGCTGCTTCTCCTAATCCTTCGACAGAAAAACATTTTCCCAAGATAGTCCTTAACTTCCTTAAGCTTTGGAATGTTATTTCCCATAATCAAAATTCGTCGACATATAGATTAAGAAATACTACATCACTACCCCTAGCTTGGCGATATACACATGGATCTCACGATTTTTGAATAAATCCAAACCTTTATTTCTTCATCAAATCGTTTATTCATTAGCCGTGAACTTGCTTCAAACCATTAATGCCCTTTGAAGTTTGCATACACCGTTTTGGAAATTTTGGATCAACATACCCTTCAGTTGCTCCATATAGATTGTCTCACCTATAGCGACCATGACAAGAAGGCATTTTTTAAACTTCCGATTTTGCCAAATCTCATAATCATAGTATGCAGCTATGGCTATTGAGAAATCCAAATAGCCTTCTAATGTCTGCTACTGGAAATAAGGTCTCCTCCGTAGTCAATCCCATAAGGTTTGAGTGCATCCTATAGCCACTCAGTACGAGCTTATAGTGTGTACTTACATCCCAATTCATCTTCATCTTGTATAGCCACTTACTCCTAACTACTGGCAATTATGGATGGCGGTCTACAAGCTATCCAACTTTATTGACGTTTCATGGCGTTTCAGTTCCTCAAACCATTGCACCTTGCCATAAAACCTTATCAGAGGTCATCAAAGCAGCTTGATAATTATGCAGGTTCTCCAAGATCCCCTACTTCTCACCTCAACCTCCATGTTTAGACAGAGACGTTGGGTGCATTTTTAGGCCTTACGGACCTACGGACAGGAACTAATTCCGGTGGAGGACCCAACTTCAGGCTCTACTTGAATCATCGCTAGTGTTTTCGAGAAGTAATTTATCTATAGATCATCTTCAGATCACAATCGTCTCCCACTGGATTCTGAGATATGAGATTCTCCTTTCAAGAAAATCTCCATACCTTTCAACAATTACTTTTGTTTTTCAGGGTGAAAGAAAAAATATAACCCAGTAGTATTCCTAGGGTTATCCTACAAATATACACTGTGAGCAGATCTTGATTGAGTTTATCACTAGTACAGTTCACAAAACGCCTCAAAACCCCAAACCTTTAAATAAGACATATTCGGCACTTTGCCAAGCCATGTTTCATATGGTGTCTATCAACCTTCTTAGTGGGAACCCATATTAAAATACGCACAATCAGATTCTAAGTCATAATCCCAAAAGGATAACGTAGAGGTAGTAAGATTAACAAAGATCTGTACCTATATTTAAGTAGAGAACTATTTCGTCCTTTCATGACAACACCATTTGATGTGGAGTATATGGAGAAGTAAGATTCTGAACTATTCGTTCCATCACTTAGATAATCTTTAAACTGCTTGGCTTAAATATTCACCATCCACTATCCGATCGAAGAGCTTAATCTTCGTTCCTAGTTGCAGTATCTACTTCTGCTTTGAAAACTTAAATGTTTCAAAATACCTCATTTTTATGTTTAAGCAAATAAACATATCCATAACGACTGAAATCATCCTTAAAGGTTAAGAAGTAGCCTAAGCACCTTTCCATGACACATTCTAATTTGTCCACACACATCAGTTAATGAATTAGACCAAGTAGATCTGGTAGCTCTTCAATATTGCATTAAAAAGGTTTCTTTGTCATCTTCCAGAAATACAAATTCGTCATATATCAAATATCCTCATTGATACCTTTCCAAAAAGGACCTTCACTTTAAGCTTTTGCAAGCGATTTGCCAATATGGGCAAGTCTACCATGCCAAAGATAAGAAGAATTCCAAGTCAAAAAAAAAAAATTAAACTTCTCTTCTTATTGATGCTAAAAGGACAGAATTATTATTCCTTGGTGACATATTTATTCCAATGTCAGTTTCAAACCCCACCATTCAGCAGAAATAGCATAAAATATGAATACACCAATTAAAGAAACCGAAAATTCCATTACAGCAACAGTATGTTTAAGCACCAAATCCAACAAACATGAAAAAGAACAACACCCTAACAATAAAGGTGCAAATTAACAATTGTTTTAATTTTCAGATACTAAACAAGATGGTAAAACTAGAATCAAACGTTCCTATGGCTTCAACAACTGCATGTGCTCCATGTTCCCATAGCAGATATTGATTCCCATAAAGCTAGTATTCGCTTTCAGCATTAAATCCCTGCAGCGTAATACAAACATTGAAATTCCCAATCCAGTATCATATACCCAAGAATTTAATTTGTGCGTATAGTATTGAATAAAACAATTGCAAATAATTACCTGACCTGCACACTATGCTCAGACTTCTTCTTATATGCTCGCAACTCTTCGAGATAAAAGAGGGCAGTTCCTCGCCAATGCCCAGTCATGTTGCATGTGGAGACAAGCTTAGATCATTATTAGGATTTTCTTCTTTTCTTGGGATTGTGGCTTTGTGGTTTGATAAGGCACAACTTGCATGTTTCCTTATCAGGCCTTAACCCTTCCCTTTTTCTGCTTGTTTCCTCGCGGTATTGACTTGTTTATCCTTACCCTTTTGTTATTGAGAATACTTGATGATAGGGGTTGACCTGTCCCTTCAAACCCTTTTCATAGTCAATGACAATGCGTGTAAATCACTCACTGTCTTCCCACGCAATGCATATTGAAGGTTTTCTTACAAAATCACCGAAATCGCTTGTAAGGGACTGTGATAAGTTTAACGCCATATCGATTGTCGTATGGTTTCCCAAGTGTATGTAATTGGTCCATGAGACCCTTTCAATTCCAATACATGTTTCACTTACTGATTTACCAGGGGCCTGTATGCAACTAGTAGTAGTATCTACCAGATCGAGACCTCTACAGCAGGAGGTTTTCTCAAACATTTTTCGAAGTTCAGCCACATGTTTTGGGTATAAAATTTTCAAACTTCCTTTGCAGAGGCAGGTACATTTTTCCAAGCATAATACAATCCGACATCAGAGTGCTTTTTATATTCTGCTTTCGCATGCTGCCTTTTCTTCAGCAGTTCAGGTCTCAGGGGGATGTATCAGACAATGGATTATACAAGATAAGTCATAAGTTATCGAAGATACTCTCAAGACAATTCTTAGGAAAACTGATGTCCATTCAGTTGAAATTTGGCCATCAATGTATCTGTTCAAAGTAAAGTTTTGAACGCAGAACTTAAAGCTTATTGTCGAATGAGCCATTACTACAGAAAGAAGTTCAAAAAAATTCCATTAGTATTTCGATAATACCATTTATTTTTTCAAGAATATAAGAAATATATATACCCGAGGTGAAGTCCATATAACCATAGTATCCCTTGAAAACTAGAACTCATATTGAATCAAAAACTCACCATCACATCATTGATCTGCTAGTGTGAATGTATTCACATGGGAAACTTGTGAACAATATAAATGACAGCACATTTTTTCATTCTAGATATTTATGGGATTTACATTGCCAAACTAGTTTCCGGCCCCCACTCTCGACGCATTGTAAACATGTTCATCCCATCTTAATGCCTTGATGTTTCCTAGATCTCACTAAGTAACTCAATTAAGATCATTCAGATCTAAAGTAACGTAAACACATTTCATTGAGATCTCAATCAATCATGATAGGTTTCATCCATTACTATAGTCCCAAGGTCTCACTGGACTTATCATAATTTCAAGTGTCCCTTTAAATAGATGATCATTACTTATTTTTAGGGTATTCTTTTTTAGTAATATGTGAATCAAAATTATGTATGGAAACATGCATACAACTCCAAAGCGTTCTATAACTAAAACAATTTTATTAACATTATAGTGATAGCTACAAATTAACCTATATTTGTTGATGGCATTGGAAAACCAATTAAAGAAGTGCCTCCAATATCGCCCACACCGTACTTTTTGCATAAGTCTTTTCAACTAGTGTTTCGGGTGTGTAATTGAACAAATTCAACCTTAAGGTAATTTTTTGTACATTATGAACGTCGTAGTTGGTGTAACTCCAATTGACGTCCAAGCAACCGAGAATTTGGTCCAGCGCTGAAGCTAACCTCCTTCTTTAGTCGGGTTTGACCAGGCGAGCGCGTTAAACGTCCCTACACAGTATTCATTTTGGATGAGCCTTTTCTTACCATTCAGAAAAAAATGTACAATCAACTATTGATCTTCAAAACAATTCTTAAATTTTATAGATTTATCATATTATTTTTTCAATAAAAATTACCCTTTTTGATTTCGAGACTTTCAGAACTAATTTTAAATAAACAAAAACAAGTACTTAACCATAATCGACTAACAAATTTATAAACACATAATAACATTATATGCATTTATAGGGTAAATCAAATAGCCACATGCCTTTCCATATATATGATGAACCCTAATTAAAATCTAAGGTTTTACTTATCAATTAACACAGATCAATATATATAAGTCTCCCGAATTTTAGATTTATCATACTAAATTAAATGGGTCATACAATTCATTAACAAATAAGATCTTATGATCCATGATAAACAGCAAGTTTCCATGGACCATACAATTTAATTACATGTTACTGAACAAGTTAATTAACAAAGACCAAGATCAGTAACCCATATACATGCATGACAATTGTAACCATGTATAAAATATGATTATTTAGGTTTTAAATATTAAAATTTCGATCAAAACAAAATTTATGGTTCGAACCAAAAAAAATTTGTATAACCGAAACCTAATAAAACTTTGATCAAAAAAATTATTTTTGGTTCACACAAAAAATTTTCTTCGAACATTTACAAAATTTATTTTCGAACCACAAATTTTTTTTTTCTTTCAATCGAACATTACAAAACTTCGAGTATTAAAAAAAATTCGGTTCAAAAAAAAATTTCCGATCCAAAAAAAATTAAATATTAAACCAATAAACATTATAATTTGGTAATTATTAACATGTTAAAAATTTGGCTCTGATACCACTGATGGAATTATACATTCATAACAATTTATAATTATAACATCAAAGTATAAAAATATCTAGCAATTAAGGTGTGGGGGAACAATTAACAAGCAAATTAATTACCAAGATAGGGTTACCATACCTTTTGATTCTAGCAAGAACAAGAATCAACAAACTTCCAAGAACAATCTAAAGGAAAGATTGATTCACCGTCATGTACACTCGCTATACAAGTTAACCAAGAACTAGCTCGTTAAATCACGAAACCGTTAAACAAGAAAAAATTCGGGTTAGATGATAATACTGTTCAGCCTGAATATATGAAGACAAAAGAAAGTGATTTTTTGGCTTTTATACAATGTATTATACCCTTGAAAAACCCTTTGGAATTTATAGGGTAAATATAAGTGATTGAGTTTCTATAGGATATGCCTATAACATTGAAGCAAATCCAATTTCAACACAAACTCTATAATTCCATTTATCTCCAATTTCTCTTTTAGCCATCTTGTTTAGTCTTAGCCTTTACCATTAAACACTTAACATCGTTAACTAATATTACTTGTAAAAACACTAAATAAATTTTATTAATACGTTAACATTGTAGTGAGTGCAATCCCGTGATCTTGAGTTCGATCCTAACACACAACTATTATTTTTTACGTCCATAAACTAACAGGTAAGACACTCATTTCGTTTGGATAATAACACCAAACATCTTGAGTGTAGTAAACTATCCGGAAGATACACTTGACCAAATCTTCACTCCCTCAAGTACAAACGAAACAATTCATAGTAGACCCGATTCCATATGAATCACGGGTATAGAAAATATTATAAAACCGTTTGGTACCGACGTGTCCCCAAAATACATTAATGATAAAAAGAGTAGAAGGTGATATTACAGTTTTCCAACTATTTGTGCTTAGTGTAAAAACCTTAGCTTCCTTTTGATGGTCGTGTCCATTATAAACAATAAGTTGGACAAGCTTAAGTGTCATAGTGTTACGACAACCCCAAAGCGAAGACACTCCAGCTCGATATGAAAATCGGTGGGTAATGAGGGATAAACACCCACATTTTTTTCTAACTGTAGATTCCAAAGAACAGCCATATCTTCATTATACATCCCATCACATCTATCATAACAATGAATACATATAATTCCTTGTGAGGAACCTGCAATACGTTGGTCACAACAACCTGCTATAAAGTGGTCACTGAAATCTTGTGTTTGGGGATAAGTTACTGAAAACTTGTGGTTGGGGAAAGTATTATCATCGATAATCGAGATATATTTCACTTCATCAATATCTGACTGGTACTCTACAAGTAGATGATGTTGAGGGTTTGCGAGATTGATGTGGTAATTTTTTATGAACTTAGAGCTATCGATGAGAGACTTCCATTGTTTCGATACGGATCGGAATTGAATGACTGATTTGACAGGAAGCTTTTTCATGATTTGTTCTTGGATTTCCAAAGGAATGTGGTCTGACATATTGATTTTGAGAAATTTTCTTAGGGTTCGAGTGTTTGGGTTTATGTATCGAGTGTATATATATGATCTAATGGTAAAACTATTTGGATCACTGGGCTTCATATCCATGGTCCATGGGTAGATAGGTCCAAATAAGTGATTTCCTGTTTGATCTAATCTTAGAGCCCGTTTGGTTGGTGGGGTTAGGGACAGGGATATGGGATGATAGTAGAATTGAGTTGTTTGGTTTAAATAAGTGGGGTCCAAGATTTGGACTCACTCCTTAAAATCCGTATGGCATTCCAAGTCTACTGGTGGGTTTTTGAAAAAAATGTCACTGTCACCTATTTTTGTGGGGCACGTGTCATTTCTAACCACATATCATGTATTTCTTTTTTTTTTCATAATAAACTATAATTTTTTATTTTTTATATATTTAACTAATAAATAATATTTTAATTCATCATATTCAAAAACCTAAAGACAAATCCAAATTCAAATCTAAATCCAAATCCTAATCCTAAACCCATTTACAAACCAAACGGGCCCTTAATACTACTGCTTGTTTAAGGGCCAGAAACTTTATTTAAAGTCGTTTTCAATTGAAACAATACAAATGATATTGGCTTAACATATTTTAGTGGAGAAAAGATAATGACAATCCTGATAGAATCGTTTATTTCCTGATCAATAATGAAGATGGATTACAATATAAATAGAGATAAGAAATGCTAAAATACTATACGGGTCAACTAACAACCCTCACAGTTGTAGCGGAAGAACGGAGAACGCTTTCGAAACTCATCAAATTAAGCAGACGGAAGTTCCTTAGTGAAAAAATGAGCATACTGATAACGAGAGGGAACATGCAAAACACGAACATGTCGAGTAGCAACTTGATCCCGAACAAAATGGATGTCAATCTCAATGTGCTTTGTGCGTGTACGGGATTAGAAGAAAAATACACCGTACTTACATTATCACAGTAAACAATAGTAGCCGAATATAAAGGAGAATGAAGCTCTCGAAGGAGATCCCGCAACCAAGAAGTCTTTGTCACTACATTGGCAATACCACGATACTAAGTCTCGGTACTAGAACGAGACATAATGAAAACACAATGACCTGAAGTAGAACGACGAGTAGTTGGACAGTGTGCCCAATGAGCATCCGAATAGGCAATCAGAGAAGATGTCGAGGAAGAATACAACTTAAGACCATAATCCAAAGTGCCGTGAATGTAACGTGAGATCCTCTTAGAAGCATCAAGATGAGGCTCCCGAGGATCATGCATATATAGAAATAAACCTGCTGAACCGCATAAGACAAATCAGATCTAGTGAATGTGAGATGTTGTAAGGCCCCGGCAAAGCTCCTATAAAGAGTCAGATCAGTAACCGGAGTGCCATCAGCCCCCAACTTGGACTCCGTATCAACAGCAGTCATGCACGAATGATAATTGTACATATCTGCATGCTCAAGAATCTCTGCTACATACTTTTTCTAGCAAAGAAACATCCCCTTGGTGGTGTGGGTTCTAGTACATCCTTATGTTTCTTTGTATTTATTAGCAATGAGCTTATATAATACAACATTCGATACAAACTGATCTAATCTAAGCTCACGTATGCTTATACAATAAGCCAAAATTTAATACAATATGATCACAATGAAGTTTAGTGCCCTGCGTACATGTATTCACACTTTTGAGGTCCATATGGTCCAAATATGAGACTGGCTGGTATTAAAATATAGACAAGTGAAGAAACTTTATAATGGTATGAATTTTGTCGCAAACAAAATCACATATTCCAAAGTTTATACAAAATGGGTGGTCTCAAGTTCAATTCCTACTATGTGCAAAGAGACAACAACAACGATACCCAATCCCGCCAGGCAGGGTATAGGGGAGGTGAAATGTAGACAGGTCATACCCCTACCCTTAACGGGTAAAGAGACTTCTTCCGGATAAACCTTCGGCTAAGAGAAAGGGGGAGAGAGAGAGAGACAGAAAGCAATAGTATGTACCTCAAATTTGCCCATTTTCATGTTCACTTCTGATTGATGCTACTATTGCGGCAATTTCACAAGAAGTTTGTGGCTAAAGGTGTGTACTCAAAATTCTAAGCTCGTTTAGCTAGAGTTTTCATTTACTTATGCATTTATCCATCCCATGTGTTAGCCCACTAGCTTATGTTAACTCTGTTGATTTGTTTTGCCAATTTTTAAAACTCTGAGATAGTTGAGGCAAGGATCAAAAGGCGGAGTACTTGCGGCAAATTTAACTCAAGTACGGGTAAACAGGATATTGTTCGTAACAAGGTTGTCAAACTCGCGAGTTTACACGTAAGATCGTACGATCTTACGTGTCCACCTGATAAAATCGTGTAGGATCGGTGTAGGATGATCGCAAGTAGGATCGTAAACTCGCGTGTAAGATCGTAGGATTGTGTGCCGATACGAGTTTACCAAATTACCAAGTTATTAACTTATTGACTTACATACTTACTAGCCCATTACTCTTTTTAGGCCCAAAAAAAAACAAGTCGAGTCCGCTGATCTTAGTAACAAGTATTGACATTTCATTCCTAGATTTTCTAATCAATAAACCTAATTATCTACTTTCCCCAAATTGAAATTACATGAAACAAATTAGGGTTCTTCTTCTCATGTTATAGTTACCTTAAGCAAAAAATTTGTTACAGGTAATTGTTGTTTTTTCTTTTACCTTTTCATAGTTTTAACTATTAACCTTTAAGTTTTAATTCAGATAGCTTAATTGTAGTGATACTAGAGAAGTACTTTGTTTTGAGACGTTTATTACGCATGTTATGTAATTTTATTCCGCTAAATCGTGAATGTGACGATTTAAACTTGACTTTTTTGTGTTTTACTTTTACTTTGTTATTTGAACTTTGAACTTTGACATTTTCAAGAAGATATTATATAAATTTATATTTGATGATGAGTAGAAATAAAAATAGTTTGATCGTTTATCCGTTGCTTACAGAACATGATAAATTGATAGGATCTTACGATCTCGATCTTGCAAAGACAAAAACGATCCTAGATGGGATCGCGATCTTGACAGCCTTGGTTTGTAACATTTAAAAAAGATAAGACAGCAAGTGTTTGGTTGGGTAACTCGACGCAAGTGCCATTGCAAAAATGACCCATTTTGGCGGCTTACCCAACCTGCCATTTAACCTCGGGGGAAGGGGTGGTGGATCATGGATGAGTGTTCTTTGTCCATAACATATACTAATTCAGTAGAATGGTAATTTGTAGTAACTTGATTTTAATAAATATTATATATGAACAAGCTAACTTAATTACTAACATGATTACGGTAACCATTGTTACAGTGATAATTACTATAACCATGCTAGAATAATTTAAATTATCTAACTAATTCATTGCCATACCTTGAAGTTACCAAGTTCAGACATAAATATGCAGAACTACCAAAACAACTTATCGAAGAATTTCCTCGATCTAAGAACTGGAACGACACTCTTATATTCCGAATATTCAAACCAATGGCCCAAATTTCATGTTCACGCGTCACAAACGGAAACAGGACACAACTTAACCGGGTTCATTTACAATAAATTACACACGACTACAAGCAAAATTAGGGACCGTGTACAGTGCACTTGATTAGCACTTTTTATCAAATGAATCGAAAGAAAATCAATACAATATGATCAAAAAAGAAGTTGAGTTTACATGTATTCATACTCTTGAGGCCCATATTACATGGGAGAAAACACAGCAAAAATTCTTGTAATTCTTCCTAGATTTACACACACAAAACTGCTAATCAAGAACTGGATTTGAATCGAAGAATGGTCTAAGGTAAACAATACAAATAAATTGCTGATATATGTATCTTCTTAACATGTATATGATGATGATAGTAAAGTCCGAAAACAAAACCAATTTCACTGTTGTCTATTTAAGCCTTTTGCATGGTTGTTAGCGGAGTATACTTTTTCAACAATATCCACAATGATGATGATTTCCTCATAATACACCATAAAAGGGTTTTTTTTATCTTCTTTATAATTGTGAATCTTCTGTACTCTCCACAAATGGAGCCAGAAAAGTACTTCAAAGAAGAGACCTGCATTGACCTTCACATATGTATCGCTGTTAGAGTTTGTAACACGACCATGTCAGGGGGTTGGGTAACAGGTCAAAAAGCAGAGTAACAGTTTGTAAACTCAAGAAAGAAAAGACAGTGAAAGTGTTTCTGGTTGACCCAACTCAACCCGAACGCTTTTGTCTCCTTCAAAAAATTACCACTTTGACCCATTGTCCAAGCTGACCGGCATGTACAGTTTGACACCTATAGGGTATAGTGCGGAGGGGTGTTTATTGACCATAAGTTATAATTCAGAAGAAAGGCCCTCCTTATACATATCTTAAATATCAAGACTCACTTTATTACTAAAAACATGACATGTTATGACAATGAAAAGATCATTCACGCTTAAAACAATCATGATATGAAAAGATGGATTAAGAGAGGTCATTGAGTAGTTTGAGAAACTTACTTGGGGTCAATTCAGGTAGGAAGGAGAGGCCGTCTTTCATCAACTTCTACACGATGACTAGCCTGGAGACGCAGAATGCAAGATACAGTAACATGTCTTAGTACTTAGAAAAATCTTTTAAGAAATAAAACTCTATATATGAATGAATATATGTACCTCCTCATTCGCCCCTGCTGCTATATTTACGAATTCGTCCCTTTTAACACATCAAACAAAGCAAGGGTGTAAACTTAAGTTCAAAAAGACATTAAAATGACTTTTAGAGGAGATCTATTTTAAGCTACAATGTAAAGATGGCAAAAATGTGGGTGGGTTGACGGGTTGGGTGATGGGCCAAAACAGGCCATCTTGACCCAAAACGCTTTTTTTTTTAATATAATGTCTTATATGATTTCAGAACTATAAAAGTTCAATCTACATATTTTAATATAGTGTTTGGGAGGATCTTGCATTGAAAATACAGTTAGGGAGACTTTCAACCCATTTGAGTTGCTTCTACTAGAGCAATATTTCTAGTTTACTTGTTTGGCCCTTTATAGATAAAGCATAACATCACTCGACCCATTTAGTAAATGAGTTCAAATGGCCACCCCATTTACAATATTTAACAACTGCCAGTAATTGGGTACCTATGATTGCTCTGAACTGGCTCCAACTCCAGTACTCCATTTTCTTCTTCTTTCACTTTCGCAAGGGGCGAAAAGAACTGGAGGAAAGAAACAGGCAAAGGGTAAATCACATATCAATGTAACTCATTGAGATAATAAAACTCTTTTTGCCATACCTGATGCATTGAGATGAAGACAATCGAAATTCCTAGCATAAAATTTATAGTCAGAGTGTGACCAAACAAAGCTGCAGATGCAAAGCCTGTGAAGATCGTTGCAACTGTTGAGGAGTACTTTTTCAAAATTGTATCTGCATGCAACAAAACATTTACCATTCTTTAGGATAAGTGAAGAATACTTACCAACAATATACCTTAAACTTAGATAGTATGATATGTTGTAGCAAAATGCTTTATGATCTTTCTAGATGATCAATAATATAATTTGAACACGCTAACAAGCTTACCTGCATATTTGAAGAAAAATGAAGATAAAATTCCTTGAGCTGCATTGTTCACAATTAAAAGCAGTGTAGCTCTTGAATGTCCTTCCAAAATATTGAAGCTTTCAGGACCTGAAACACAAATTATACAAATATGAGGTTTTAGTGTTTTACCATAGATGTTTAAATACTTGTAGTGATACTTAAAATAAGTACTAATGGAGCTTAAGATCAGTTTGTCCAATAAGTACCTTTGATAATGACAGTTCCAAGGATCCCTAGGAAGTTGAATATTGCACCATATCCATATAAAAACAAATTCTGCAATTCAACATGGTAAACATTTCAGAATACATAGAATATATAGATTCTTGCATCACTTCTAATAGATATTATGGATTTACAGCAGAAAAATAAAACACTCGGTCATGTAAACCATGTGTTCAAGAACTAACTACTCATGGCATAAGTTGAACATGAATGATAAAGTGACGTGAACATAGATCATATATTTTTTACGAATAAGGAAGATTATAAACCATTTTTTTATGCATTATTAGGATTACCTGCATGTATATGCTTGTGTCGAATTGACTCTTTAGTGCATATTCATTAAACACTGAAGCCATAGATGGAACTGTCACCTATACATTGAACTCATCAAGTTAGTTGAATCATAAAAAGCATTATCCATTGTATTAAGTTTGTATGCCATATAGGAATGCGTCAATATCAGTCTGCAAGTTATGCTAATCAAACTTACAAAGATAAATGTAAAGATATATGCAGCCATTGCAACAGGAAGACCCACTGCAGTAGATCCCTCTGGTAAAGAACGCATTTGATTTATGCTAATTCCAATAAGCAACAGAGCAAGAGCCTCCCACTGAAACAAAGAGTAACCAACAGAGATATTTGTCAAAATAATGATTACCGAATCCTATATGGTCCCTGATAATATAAACAAAATCATAAAAGAGAGAAGATAATAATAATAATAATAATACTAGAGCCTGATGTCAGACCTGAATTATCGAAAACCGCCGCTTCATAACAATCCTTAATAAAACCGCAATTACCAACACCTGCAATTTGTAGGTCATATTAGTGGTCAACAAGATGAGGGACTTAAGTGTTTGTCAAATGTAAGACTTCATCATTATCTAGATGAGAAAAACAGACAGAACATGCAGACTCAGAAACTAAATTTGCTGACATACAGCAATGGAACATACAGAACCCAAAAATTTAAAGCTCAAAAAAAATTGCTCGATAATATTTATTGATGCAGTGATGAAAGTTTTTTCTGATCTTATGAGTTAAGACAAGAAATTTAAGGCCCAGTGATTAAGATACAACTGGTGATGTGAGTAAGCATGACAATATACTAGATACACCAATTAATCAACATGATGAGTAAGCATGATAAACAATGTAGCATATAATTACCTTTAGATTGCTTAGCATCTTAACAGTTGCAGGATTAAAGTAGAGCTGCACAAACATTTCAACATCAGATTATAGCTTCCAAGCAAAACTAGACTGAACAACCATGATGAATTTACTGATATAACAATTATGATGTTCTTTAGAAATATTTACTATATCAAAAGAGCTTCTACAATATAATTACCTGCATGGTGAACTTTAGATAGTTATTAATAGCATAGAGGAATGCTGGAACAGCAAGAAGCACATTGTTGCGGGCTGCCTGCACAAAGAAAAAGGTAGACATCAAACAAAGAGCTTGCTGCATTATAAGATTAAATGCATCTATAGGTTTCAGAATTTCGAAAGAATTTGAAGCATAAAAGATAAAGCATGTAATTTGATCTTTAGATTTATCTCCATTCTTGTAACTTTTGCAAGCATAAATGGCAGATTAACTTTTTTTAAGAAAACAAACCATACTAAAAAGAGCGCCCTTTGGCTCTCTGATAAGGATGCATTAGCAAATTTTAATAAAACAACGCAATCAACTAAAACCAGGTCTTATCTCGTACAAAATAAACAATATAACCTGCTACATTGCTGCAATGTCGTCTATGCTAGGTATGTAGTTCAAAAAGTAAATGCCAGTCAAAAAACAACTGCCAAGCTAATACCATGGCCTGGAAGCAGTTTCCCTACCCTCTGGCAGGGGTATGACTATCTATATCCTACCTCCCCCTACCCCGGTCCTGCGGGACTGGGTACAGTTGTTGTTGAGTGGATTTCACAATGACCACCGACAAATATCTCATTATAGAGGCCCAGCACCCGAATCTATTCCCATAGTTGAAGAAATTTATAAACAAGAATGACATTGAGGATCGCAGCACAGAATAGTAAGAATTGTTTTAAAGATGATTGCGTCTTATAGATCCAGTAAAAGGTGTCCCCCCAGCATATAAAGTCTACACATTAGTAAATTGCACTGCCTTTGTGGTTGAAAGAACCCTAACCATGGCCATCTTTTTATAACCCAAAAGTGAGATTTGACAACATTACCTGTACAAAACTGGACACAGAAAGAAGTGGCTTCTCTCCAATCTTCTGATTTCTAGCCTGAAATAAGAAATTTGTAAGAGAAAATTTTAGTAGAAGCGCAAATGTATGCTAACCAAGCCAACATGTCAACAACACATATTTAGGAACAATAGAATATAAACAAAAGTTGGTATAGAACTATTTTATTGCTTCACTAATCAAGGTTCAGATCACAGGCACGTTCTCCATATATACATATATGGATAAAACATAAATACATGTTAAAATAAGAAAACCCTACCTGGATTATAAGCATTACAAGCGCAAAGATAACCTTTGCAACTTCCGTCAAAAAGTTGACGCTGATGGGACTAAATTTGAACTTTCCATCAACCTTGGACATGTACACCAAAATTGGCTGTCAAAGAAAAGAAAAAATTAAGCCACTGAAACATATACAGCATAAACACAGTATGTAACCAACTAACTATTATTCCTAAAATTTCCCAGTTAAACATAGTTTTGGTATTTAAAAGGCTGCAATGGGTTCAAAAAAGGATATGTGATATAGATAGGCAACCGAGACATTTGTCTCGCATGCAAATGAGGAAAACAACACTATACTAATTACTACAGACCTCCTTACAGCAATTAGATATACAGAACGACTTAGTGGGTTCATATGATTAAATAGAAGTCTGGGACTTTGGTCTTTCGTGAAAACTATTCATCTGTCTTTAAGCAGAAAGTGACAATGTAACAACAATAAATGGTAGTTAACGTATGATTCGTATCAAATTTGTTTATGTACTGGTAGATTCTCTAAAACTTCTCGTTACTTTTTGATTGCCTATGGAGTCTACGTTGTATTGTTAAATCTGATAAAATAGAAATGCGCGACTCACAGAGGATACCATTCTAAAAGATTTAAAGTAATTGCATTAACAAAAACGTAATACCTTCCAAGTAAAGCATACACAAAATGACAAAAAAATGCTTACAATGCTTATAAGGAAATTACCTGCAAGCCAACTAACATGCAATCACCAACAACCAGTAAGACATTAAGCGCACGTTGCTTTTTGGAATACTTGCTCCGATGTTGATCATAAGCCCTTGAGACTGTTTTTGCAGACGGATTTACCAACTTAGAATGACAGACACTACATTCTATCATCCCTTGTTTCATTATCCAACTCCTCCCTGCCTCACTCTCTCCCCCCTTCCTTTATATATCAGCACTAAAACATAAATTCACAAACAGCACAAATCAGCATTCATCGTTCGTCTACAAACAGCATTCATAAAGAATATATTGGTTAGGTCATTCGGCAGAAACCGAGACGGAAATGAAAATGTAGGGTTTCTTTAATTTCATAAAACTGAACCTTTGGCTTTCTAGTTCTGGCCTGTAAATTCAGTTAAATACTGCGGTTCAGTTTTCAAGTTTCCTGGCTTATCACTAATTGTAGTACAAACAGCATTGATAAAACAATAACATATCAATTTTCGGTCCGGTTTTATAATGAAAACCGAACCAAACCAAACCGTTTTTTTTTTCTCATAAACCTGAAGTGTTCAATTTTATGTTTCGGTCTGCAATTTTGGTTAAACCGATTGTTTTTCGGCTTCTCAACAAACAGCATTATAATAAGTACTGTAATCTATAATCTAAATTAATTACTAGATACACCGGATCACATCTTGTCTACCGTTCAATCGTTTACGGTTCAGTTTTTCGGCTCACACCTAATTGAACTACAAATTAGCATTATAATAAATATTGTAATTTATAACCTATATTCATTACTAGAAACAGATAATCACATCTCGTATCGGTATCTAGTTTCGGTCGAATCCGTTACGGTGCAATTTTTCTGCTTAACCGTAAATGGACTACAGATCAGTGTTAACAAATAAACAATCCAAACCTAAATCACTCACTATATACGCAAATCACACCTCATACAGCAACTTAACAACTAAACCTAAATTAATTCAGATCATAACTGACTATAACAGCAATTTCAGATTCGGTTATTTCTGTTAAATCAGTTACATTTCGGTTTTTGGCTTTTTCTGCTCACACCTAATTGTACTACCAACGGCATCAATATACAATCCATAACCGAGACCAAACCAATAATGTCTTATCTTTTCTTTTCATAATACCGAAGTGAGTTCTTAGTTTCAGTCAGCGTTTTCGGCTCACCACTTTTTCAGCAATTCATGTTATTTAATAGCTTTAAAATGGTACATAATTTGTTAAAACAAACTCAAAATTTAATTAAACAAAGTTTATTAAAACCATAACCCAACGGAAAACATAAAGATATTTTCATTTTCATAAAACCAAACCGTCATCTTTTAGTTCGGTCGAATAAACCAATTACTACGTTTCAAGTCTCGGCCTTATCTCCTAAATAGCATTAATAAATGAATGACTAGACAGATACACCAAATCACATCTCGGATAAACCTAAAAACTGAATCAGATCTCAACTATGCATAACAAATTTCATATAACAAATTGTAAAACAATTTGCATCAATACACAATCAATCTTCATAAAACCTAACCGTCATTTCTTCTGTTAAAAAATCGGCGTGTTTGGCATTGTACTACAAACAGCATTAATGATCGCACAATCTATACACCAAATCACATCTCGGATAACCGTATAACACAGCTTTACTACTTAACCTAACAATTCAATCAGATCTTAACTAATCAAGACAACAATTCAATCAAACCAAAAATGTCAGTTGTTACGAGTTTTCGGCTATTCTCCTAACTAAACTATAAAAAAAAACAGATCTTAGCAAATCATAACAATATATTCATGATCTAATCTAAGCTCAGATCTTAACAATTACCTGGATTGTAGGGAAATTGATAACAGATCTAACAAAATTGTAACAAACAAATGAGGATATCGAAATAAACCCTAGGAATTGATACGAAGAATATGGTGCTGAATAAAGAGGGTGAGTTTGGTGTATTAATTAAATTGAAGATGAATATGCTTAAATTTTACACAAACAAAAGGTT